>JACBAH010006416.1:0-10197 GCA_014282315.1 Neospermospora avenae | reverse complement strand
TTAGGTGACGCGGCAGATACGCTTTATGCAGGGTTTAAATTGAGTTTGGGTGTCCTTGTGGCCTCATGCCCGAGTTCTCGATTCCTCGACAGCCGTGCTAGTTAGTCACCATGGTTACCGATACTCGGTACCCAAAGCCAAATAAACAACAATATTGATATGGTTTTCGTAATCTCTTCAGTGCCCAAGGCGTTTCTTTGCTCGATTGAATTCACTTGCGTATACCTGGGCTGAAATTGTTCAAAGCTTTTTCATTGTTCTATCTACGGAAGCACGATTCATAAATTACTGATTCCCTTCTCCAGTCCACCAAAGTCAAGGGACAATGCTATATAGTGGTACTCCTAAAACTCCCTTGATTGACAAGCATAATATTTGGCAATCTCTCAATCCAAATCTGATAGTCCTTGGAACCAGCGCACATGAACTAAGGGGAGCATGCGTCCGCGGATTTCATAGTCTTGACGCCAGCTTGGAGTGCGAGCATGTGGCTCCAATCGAAACTGTCCTCTCCGGCGCTCCATGCCATTACACCACCGAGACCCTTCTTGTTGACAATCTCCTCGAACTTCTTAGCGATAAGAGCAGGAGTGTCCCAAGTCCAGAAGATATTGCTGGCTTTGTCCCAGTAATACTCGCCACCGGCAGCTTCGTCGGTAGTTCCATTCGCCATCGCTGCCTTGAATTGTGTGCCGATTGAGACTGTTTCACACTTTCCGAAATCCTTTTGACAGTTGGTACAGTAATCTGCAGTGGATCCGCAGTATCCATAGGCGCCGCAGCAGTTACCAGGAGTACAGTAATGTCCTACAGCAGCACCACATGATCCATCAGGACTCTCGGTAAGGTTTTTTGGTGTGGGGGCAAGGTTGGCAATCTCAAATGTCATTGCGCCACTCTTGCCAGTATCTGCTCCCTGTGCGTCCTCCAGTAGGACAGTTGCACAACCCAGGCCGTTCTCACAAGGATAAGCTGGATCCGTGGTGAAAAACTTCGCGTAAAATGCGAATCCTAGATTGGCCTTGGCTGGTTCAAGCTTGAGGACATCGAGGTAATACTCGACGGATGCAAGTGAACCTTTAATATCAGTGTGGTGCTTGGTCATGTTGTCACGACGGTTCATGAGGTCGTAAGTCATGATGTTGACGAAGTCAAGTGGCCCAAAAATGGCAGATGCCTTCTCAGGTGTGTATGCAATCATGTCTCGCTGAAGTCCTGGAGCTGCGATGGACAAAAGCTTGTCGGTACCAATTGCACTCCTGACGGCCGCAAGCAAGAGGGGCCATGTCTCGATTTGAGAGACCTTATCGGAGTTCGGCTTCTGCTTGTAATCTGCTCCATTTCCACCGGGATACTCGAGCTGCATGGTGTTAGCAAGATACTCGAAGAGATGATAAACTCTAGAGGTCCCCTCAACCACTGGAAAGGTGCACTTACATCCATGTCAACTCCATCAAATCCGAGATTGTTTATCATGTTTGCGACGTTCTTAGCGAAATCCGCACGAGACTCTTCAGTTGCTAATCCCGCCGAGAATCCGTCTGTATCTCCCCACCCACCCAAGGCAATCATGATCTTTGTGCCTTCATCGAATCGAGAACGCATGGTGCTGACCGGTTCGAATGGCGTGAAATTTCCAGCTGGGGAGACGAACAGAGACGAATTCGCAAAAGCCATGATTACGGTGTCAACCCCTGCTGCCACGGTCTTGTTTGGAAGATCGGTCAAGTGGTATCTGACTTGGTTAGACATACTAGAGATGTGATCTGGGTCAGGCAAAACTTACTGATCGACATACATAACATATCTGGCACTTGCCAGCTGCAATGCAGATAGCCCCAGACTGAGGCTGGAAGCCAAAGAATACTTCATTGTAAGGGAGTCGAGGATGTAGGATTATTATTCGAAGTGATGATGGCGAACAGGACACAAATTAAGTGTAGAGTGCAAGGAGGTAGTAGTGAGTGTAGAGGATAATAATTCTCTGGAGAAATAAGTAAGTATTGACGGAGAATCGTTCGATTTAATACTCTGGCAGAGAGTTCAGTACCGGTGGTTGGCATGCCATCATCTGCCTTCTGGGAAACCTTAACTATGGAGAGATGCGCAATCAAACCTTAATGCGAACGAAGTTCTAATTTCGGTAACGATTTAGCTTTGCTACACGGATATATCCCGGTTTTTTCTGCCAAAAGGAGAGACAGATCAGCACAGTTCTTCCAGGGGTCTTGGAGAAGGCAGCTGTCGTGGCTGCCACGACGAAAGGAGATACTTCTTCGTAACTTCGGGCGAAGTACGATTGTAAGTTCGGGCGAAGTACGAGGTAGATGAGGCAAAGTCGGACATGCCGGTACTCGAGTCGACTCATGTCAGGTACCGCCGATCTCAGGCTGGGCATTGCCATCGCGTGACACTAAAGCCTTTAGATGGAATAGACGGGCTTCTTCACCGACGGGATGAAGGGTGCATGCGAAGGAGAACATATTCACTCTCGTACGAGCGAAGTGTCTCGAGGATGCATAAATGGTAGTGATTCTCGATCAGACCTAGCATCATAAAGTCACGTGTGAAGCCGGGGGCTCCCCAGTTGCCATCTGGCGGAGATCTCTACGCACAGTCTATTAGTTCTGCGCGTCCCAACCTCCTTTGGATTTAGTGACAAATGCTTGAGGGTATGACCTTGTGTGGCAGTATCGAGGCTGGGGAATTCAGAATTCCGGTTTGGGCGACGCAAACTCTACATCATGGCAAAGTCATCAAGTTTATGACTCTGAAGTTCTACTTCAGAGTCGTCATGTAGTATCTTCGCGACCCCAATTATGAGCTGCACGATTTTTCGTGAGACATGAAATATCAAAGCCACAGAATTACTTGATGACTTATTCAAGATCATCATTTCGTCCGCGACGGATTTGTTCGTCCTCATGGAGCGGTGCCGTTGAAGTCATTGCCGCCATGCATGGCCGACCCCGCGATCAGGCGGCCGAGCTTCGGCTGAGATTCGAGTCTACAAACGAGGGATTTCAGTCTTATACCTATTCTTTGATTCATCATCCTTGTACCATCGTGCCCGTGTTCTTCAATAAGAGTATCTCTGGGGTAATTCAGAAGTTGCTGCAATTTGGGGATTCCTCTTATGCTTGGAGCGGGAAGTCCTCGAGTACTGTAGTCATGTCCTCATCTGTGTGGGTTGGATCTGGCTCAGCCTCATCAAGTCCAGAAGCACGTACCAAGTTCTTTCAAGAGAGTTCTGTAAACGCTCATCACAAAGCCAGTCTATTATGGGCTTTTTACCGAAGGCGAAAACCAGATCCGGCTACTTCAGATTCTTCCCAGCCAGCCAGTATCAAAGCAGTGCCAGCAACACAAATCTTCCAGAGCCAAGCCCACAAAGATACAGCTTCGAACGTAATTCTTAAAGATCATGAAAGTGTTCACAAAGTCAAGTCGAAGAATCGAGAAGGGCCAGATTGACGCAGCGGAAGAGCCTCTCGATATTCACTGTGAGATTCTAACTGTGGACCTTGAACAAGGCCCATTATACAGCGCACTTTCGTATAGATGGGGAAGCTCCGACTACCCTCAACACCGTAATATAATTGATGGGACAACATTTCACGTCGGGAGATGGCTCATGTTACAGCAATTTCATAACCAGACTGCAGAAATCACAACCTGAATTGACGCAATTCCCATGATGGTGGCTGGGTCAATCCTGCGAGAACAGTGATCTAGCTTTCAACTCATGCAGGAGACGCACTGTCATGAAGTGGACACTCCTTAGCTTGCGTGGATTTTTTTTTCAAGCCTGAAATGCTACCTTTGGTGGTTGCATTCGAGAACCCGCGCTACAGCGACTTCTGGTCGCGGTGTGGATCGTGTAAGAATTTGCCGTTGCTACCTAGGTGGTTATGTAGTTATCTTCAATGTGGGGCATCCTCCATAAATGCCGCAGCTCTGGATACGGTCTAGCGATTGTTCAAGGCTATGGGAGTACTGGACTTCGAACTCCTCAAGAGTTAACTATATTCGCTACTTTCCAATGATGCTTATACAATGCGTGCGGTGTTGTTCAAGGGGCGACGCAAGAAAAGAGGTGTCAAGGAAGCAGTCAAGTCTCAAGATTCTTCTTACTACACATGTCGTCTAAATAACCGCGAGCGATCTTCAACGGACCCCTAACAATTGCAAATAGTAATTACCAGATCAATGTGGATTACAAACTGAACACAGCTAATATCTACGTCAATTTTAACAGAAAGAAATATATACAGCCATATACTCCAGATCCTTGCATGTGCGCGGTCAGGTCCAGTCATTGCAGGTCTTCCATCGTGGGCGCCAGATTAGATTCGAAAACATGATTGCCACAATTTCTTGTACAGTATATCGCTGCCGGCTCTTGCTTTCATGCGGCTAAGAAAGATACACGTACTGGTATTGTCCCACTCACTAAAGATATTCTTGCCTTAAAAGCTATCGTTCTTGGTAGAGTCGAAAAGATAGCCCCATACTGTGCAGTTGAGAGCGTTCTTGATGTCTTTCCTTTGCACACAAAGTTCTGAACTGGTAACGCTCCACAGGCACGGTTTTGGCCCGTGGACAGCAGCTTCGGGAGCACTTGGGGAGGACGATTTTCAGCGATAGCATCAACGATTGGTTTGGTACAGGTATGACCAAAAGCAGGATTTACCAACTAAGTCTGGCAGATAGGTACAATGCCTGTGTTGAAAGGGATATTATGTCCGCCCATGATCTCTACATGTCGAATTACACGACTACTCTAACGCTAGGTGAGAATAAGAAGCATATTACATGGGCAAAAGCATACCGTTTACTATGGAGCGCAAATTAAAAATGAAAGATTATCGTTCGATCAGTATCTATACCATTTCTGGGACCGCCAACTGTTCCTCGGCTCAGCACATTTGATGTGTCTAAGTCTATTAGGCGTTCCGGAGGGCGACATCATATGCGTCCCGCTAGGCTGTCCACATCCTATGATCTTTCGAAAGATGACAACTTGGTACCCCAATATTTGGTAGCAATTCCCTGCATGGCACACCAGAAAGTACGAGAGTTATAAGGGCAAAAGAGGTTGCTCATTAAACTCCGAGAGCGGAGGAAACTATCTACTGTCTAGTGTGGCTTGGCTCACCTTCCTGATCGAGAAGGCACCTCTCTAATCTTCCCACGTTACTACTTCCCCCCTCACGGAGTCATGTCCCCATGACCTCGATGCTAGTTCGGGATCCAGGCTCCTCAGACCATATCTAAAGTAGCTATAGTAAAGCCCTGCTAGATATCACCATGATGCTGCTTGAGCACATGTAGTGTTCATCGCGCCAAAGAAAAGATCACTTTTAGTTCGCTGTCGCTCTAGGCATGAGCAAAGAATGCTGCGACCGTACCGCTATGTCCCCTCCTCACAATTTCTCTCTCTCTCTCGATCTCGTCCCTCCTCACTATCACCTTCGGATCCTGAATTTTACATTCGAGGTTTCTTGAGGTTTCTGGGTCCTAATAGCGCGCATCAATCCTGGCTCCCTGAGTGTCGAGATTATCTGCCTCGTCTGCATGTACTCTGCCTGTATCGTTTTAGGCCTTAGGTTTGACAGGGCTCCATGTTGCGGGTATAGTAGGTGTAGGTGTAGGTCCCTGATGTAAGAGCTTTCTGGGATCAATTGTAGTTGGAGTCACTAGATCTGTTCCGATCCACTCACCAAATGCCCAGTTTGACCAAAGGGATATGATATCCTGCTTGGAATCGGTGTTTGATGCTAATTTTATGAAGTTTTGAAATAATCTGCGATCTGATGGAGATATTTGGGAGAGGACAAACATGAATATCACAGAAATAGAGCAAATGAACGGCCGCGTGGGACCTGCTGCAGTTTGAGTGAAGCTGAACACCACTTTGACAACTTCGTCCTCCGTTTTGGCACTCTTTGTTACTTCATCAGCTTGCACTTTGTCGAGACGTCGAGCAAGGCATTTGAAATGTTTCATGTTTGCATATCGCCAAACAGTATGTACACTCCGGTCGGATTCAATGCACTTGCAAGCAATTTCTACAGACTCTGCGTATTTATATATCCATGGCCTAGTATCGCATCTCAATGTGCTAGTCGGAAGTCATTGCCCGAAAATCCGAATCGCATTTCTCTCCGGGAGAGATGTAGAGGCGCCTGAGTGCCAAGTTGCCAGTGACTTCACGCTAGTAGGTTTAAGCTAGGCGAACAAAACAAAGAAATCAATATACTAATATTGCGAACGAGAAGTGCAACGAACCCATTAATAGATAGAAGACTCCATTCTTACTTCGTATCTCTCTGGCCTTCGATTTCTGTGGGTAGTATACTAGTTTAGCAGGTTCTTGAGGCGGCTTGACCTTTGTCGTGTTCTTAAAATCGTGAATGAAGCAATGTTATCACTCTGGTGCACTCGCTTGACAATAAGAAGCGACAAGTACTCGACGCTAGCAGTGTCTGCGACAAATGAGTAGAAGCTTCGACGCGTATCTATATATGAATAATCTCGAAACAAAACCAAGAAAGTCGACAACCTTCGAGATTTCTACATTGCAATCTGCAACCCGCAACCTACAAACATAACGCAACTCAACACACCATCACAAATTAAAGCACCTCCAACCGAGTTCCCAGATCATCATGTCTGCGAGTACACTCGATCTATTGCGCAAGGTCACTCGTAAGCTTCTTCATCTCCTAATTTGTACAGCGAGTAAATGTTTCCTACACACCTCGCGCGTAGCTAAATTAAACAGCCAATGCAGCTCTTGATCAAGAGATCGCAGCAACGATCCCACCTACAGGCACTGGCAACAACTTCACTGATCGTCAGGTCATACTCCTCCTTCGACTCAGTCTGAAGGACAGGAATAAGAGAGCAAGTGGAATATGGGACAGGAAGGGCCGCGCTACCAAACTCCGCAAGGCTTGGTATGAGAATTTGACAGAGCAACAGTTGAGGACTGTGGGGCTGCGTCTGGGTAAGGCTTCGGAAACCGAGAATGGATCGAGGAGGTATGGGGACGCCCTGTTCCCCGCAAGAAGCAACGTGAGCAGCAACCCGGACACGATCCAGGACCCGGACGAGATCGAGGACGAAGAGGCAGACGAGACGGAAGAAGAAGCTCCAGATAACCAAGCGGAGGTTCATCATGTTTCGAAGGAGATAAAAGGTGCCAGCGACACTTTTGCTTCTCTTTGCGCACCAGGGATTACGTCAAAGGTAGACAACACTGGCACATTGATGGTTTCTATCGGCTGGATTCACGAGATGGACGGTCCCACCTCGAGAGGTCATGCAGGAACAGGGAAAATCACGTACTGTACCTGTAATCCTGGAGGCGACAACGAGGACAGCAATTCGGAAGTAGACCATTTCGTCGACATTCTGCTAGACATGCATACCCTCACTCTCGCCAGACTTCTCTCGCAAATTGACGATGCTCTTATTGACAGCTTGCCGAACGCGAAATGGGGGAACTTGGCTCTTTGTGCGGTGGAGCTCAGTGGGTGGAAGGCAAATGAAAGTTTTAAGGCGACGCTTCGCGAAAGGCTCGGGACCAATATGACTGAGGAACAAGATGAGGAGGCATCCACGGATGTGGGTTTCGTGCAGATTTTTGTTGGGTTTGACTACGTTAGCAAGGGCATAGCACAAGCCACACGGTTTTCGTTGAGAGCAGAATAATAACAAGGCGTTCATGGATCCGAAGATTTCCAAGCATTGTTGTCTGCCGAGGCTTCTTAAACGGCAGGGAACTAAGATAGAGGAGATTCTACGATATATCGTTGTAATGAATAAGGATCACCCAACATGATCTACGGCGTGATAAGGTTCGGTTATATCATGAGCGTGGGTGAGAGTCAAAGTAACATCTTTTGATACTTCTCACTAAACCTCAATCTCGTGAATGATAACACGAAAGCTCTTAAGATATATTTCTACATTCAAGTAGAAGAGCCTTGCTGAAGCAGCGACTGACTTCGCATAGAAAGCAATGCCGTGAAGCAAATCGTCGTGATAATTGAAATCCGTAGATGTGATGTACCGATTCATAGATACATCTTTCCAGGAACTTGTTTAAACAGCGCTATCAGTCCTTCGGGCTGGGAGTGAAGTGGTAAAAACTCAACCCGCATACTTTTGGGGGTAAAATTAGCAGAAAGAAATGGCATATGCTTTCGGTGTATTTCTACTAAGCCACAGTCTCAAAGAGTAAAAGGGCGAGTAGTAGGACTGCACATCACTTCAATCATGGCCATTCAGTAGATATCAGGGTTTGAATGTCGACGTCAAGTAGGAGTATTCTTCAGGTGAATGATGAGACGTGATTCTTGTACTTCTGGTATTTTGGGCTTGTCGTTTGTGGGTGGACATAAGGAGCATCACCTTTATAAAATATCTGAAGAGTTGTAATACAATCTGACCCCAATATCACCGTAGAAGAAACATATCGTCTAGCCACAACACATCAACTCATTTCTGGATACTATACGTGACCTACATTCAAAGTTATCACAGGAAGAAGTCTGATAGGAAACAAATGGCCCCGAGCTTCAATGTTTTCAAACTACACAATAAACACGACTCATAAAAAGCATCAATTTAGAACCACTTCTACACACTATACTCAAATATCAGGATCTTCTCGATCAAGGGTTGAGAGCTCTTTGCCGGAATGTTCTTTCACTAACAGATACTCTCGAGCCAGGAGAAGAAAAAAATTTGAAGTATTTACATTCTTTACGAGTGATTGAACAAAGAGATTTCTGGTACATGGCTTGAAACCAGGAGACGACAGCACCAGTTCTGAACACTTGACCACAAGGCGACAGTCTAATTTTATTTGACCAAGCGCTTTTGGGCCGTACCGAGGTATTAAGCTTATACAATCGTAGTCCAAATCTTCCTGTAAAGTAAAGTACTTGCTCGCTTAGACAGCTACGACTTATGTAGTATTTTTTCGTGACCCAAATCACTCGCCAATAGTAAACAAAGTCTCGCTTAACGCTCAAACCCCCATTCGAACCACATTAACGTCCAGAAATAACACTTTCGAATATCCCAGCTCTTAATCAGCCTAGACAGATAAATCTACCCTCTCGAGTATACCGATGCCGTCACCGCGATTCAGCCTTAGGTTGCAGCCTTAGCGGCATGCGCTTTTGAGGTTATTTACAAATATGCATTTCCGCCACGCACTATCCTGATTTCCTTTCTCCAGCATTCCAACGACCTCCACAGCAGGAAATCTACTGTAAGCTTGAAAGGATTTGCCTCTGAGTTAGAAACAGCTAATTGAGTCGTCAGTTGCTATTTAGAGTACATTTTCTGACTTGGACGCGCTTCTGCTTTCCTCTTCACGCAACCGCAACACAACACCACAGCACAGCACCGCGCCCTCGCATAGTTGCCCTCCTAATTTCACACAAAACACATATCAACCTTAGAGAAACACCGCAAAAATGCCGCCAAAACAGAAACAAGGAAGCAAGAAGGAGATGGGAGGAAAGGTGAAGAGAGGCGAGAGAGATGAGGAGAGAGGATACGAGTCCGAGGGCTCTGAGTTCTCAGGTAATGACTGACTGTCTATCTAACTTTCACGTTTCTTTCCGAACTAATGAATGCAATAGCAAAGGAAGAGAAGAAGGCGAAGAGAGAAGGGGGAAAGAAGCTTGGCGGAGGTGCGAATTGGAAAGCACCAAAGCAGATCGAAGACGATGGTAAGTCCCTCATCCCTTTCTTATTTCTTCCTTATATTCCCTCTCTTGAACAAGCTAATAACTGATTTCTTTTCAACTTTTAGACTCCCTCAATGACCTCATCAAAGACCTCCCAAGCGGAGGCATGAAGAATACCCTGGGCAAGGATAACGCCCCCGAAACCATTCTCCTCCTCTGTCGCCGTCCACCCCGAGAGCGTATCGACAAAGCTGGGTTCTTCTTCGGTGCCACCGGCAAACGGCACTATCGTTTCCGAGATGATAGAGAGCTGAGTGAGGATGATAAGGTGGTGAAGGAATTGGATTGGTGGATGCACGTGACTGATTGGGACTTGAACTTTGCGGGTTTGACGAGGGAGGAGCTGCCATTGTTTAGCTCGGGTGGTGCTAAGGCGCCGGCGATGAAGAAGAAGATTGATAAGAAGAAGAAGAAGAAGAAGAAG
>JACBAH010006415.1:0-10170 GCA_014282315.1 Neospermospora avenae | reverse complement strand
CACCCGTCGCCGCAGATGCAGACTTCCTGCGATTGCTTCTCCTCCGAAATGGCCACATGCCCATCTTTCCATTCGGGTCGCTGACCGTCGCACGACACTTCCGCGCTGCGGCTGGCCTCGTAAATGGAGCGAGTCCATCGCTGGATTCGTGGCGGAAGCCCTCATCCGCAGCTCCAGAGCAAGCAGGGCGATGGGAAAATCATCCAGACTGGGGACTTGTGGGAAGCCCATGCGAACAAGGAGAACTGTCCTTTAAATAAACAGCACATAAAAGATGTTACTATGGATGAGGAGTTGGCTGATATGGGGCTTCAGTTTGGTCAAACAGGTCTTATTCCTTGGTGGTGAAGAGAAGATTCAGTGTGTCGGTATCAATGGTATGATGGTTCTAGATGGAGTGTATGTGGCGATTTCGCAACGAAGGAAGAACGGCAACACGGTTGGCCCAATGTAAAAGGGGCTATGGCGTAACCTTAAAATTTATGTGCTCCGGAGTAGTCTGTGAGTTTGCTTAACGCGGATTTAAGAAGTCAGATGGGCCTTGATATTTGGCCATATGGATGACGAACCTGTCCAGTTTTTTCAGCGCTGAAAGGACTCATAGAGTCGCGATTCACATGGAATGATGTTCATCCTGCCAATTCAAGACAGTTCTATAGTTTAACAATCTGACATACTCTGCTATTCTGTAGGTGTCTTAAATTTCATCCCTAGGTTAGGGAATGCCGTCGTCTGGATATCTCCCGGGTGAGTGCTCATAGATATCCAAGGAAGCACGTACCTGACTGACTTGATGAGAGTCCTGCTGGATTCTATAGGCAACAAATAGAATGTGCCAGGTTAATTTAAGGAATGGACAAAGCTCAACGTCTTAGTAAGAACAACTTGGAATGAGGATCCGAAGAATAATATCGGCAGCTGGACGGAGTGTCAAAGACGAGCGGTACCCAGCGCCAAAGGTATAAATCGAGGCTTCAATGAAATCTAGGGTAACTGTATACAATATTGTAAAATGTTTTTGCGGAACTTGTAAGGCTCATTGGCTGTGTCTTAAAGCAACTTCGAAATCATTCGGCGACTGGACGGATATTTCGACTGGAGTAGCGTAGCAGAAGTGTGATTGCTTCAACCTAGATCGCCAAAATAATGCGCTGAAAGATTCTTAAGCTAAATCGAGCATTTGACAGGTAATCAGGAGACACTTTTGATCGGGAAGAGATGAAATAAACCCAAACCAAAGAAGATTGTCGTAGGGGGTGCATCACGTGGGACTCCAAATCCCTGCTAGCTCTTAAATGAACTCTCAAATTAATCGGCATCATCAAGGGAGCTTCAGTAATGCAGTTTTCAAAGGCCCAACGGCTTGCTCAGTAATCTCTCGGATAGTGGCAGAGTGCCGCTGAGTCTGGTCCAATTGCCATCGGCGCAAAATCGAATTGCCTTAAGGGAGCTGTGTTTGCGTTAAATCCCTAGGATCTCGATTCAATCCTGGGAAATCACCAACGCCTCCACGATGGCATCTCGAGGAGCTTCACCTGGTGGTGCTCTCCTCCGAGCATCAAGGGTGTTTTCGATACCTCCTCCTTTGCCTCGCCCTATGGGGGATCTGTCTGCAAAGGCTGTTTTCAACTCAGATACTGCGACCCTTCCCCATCCTATTCATCAGTCTATCACAACACCTCAAGCATCACTAGCTAGAGGAGATTGGGGTTTCAAGAGACCACTACCTCTGAGGGCAACTACAAAATCATCTACGCCAGTCATACGAGTCGAGGCAATCGACACCTTCGAGCACATCACCGAGTTCAATTCATCTTCAGACCACTCGATCAGTTTACGAAAATGGCAGGAAATGGGCGTGCCGTTGACGACACCAATACCGGACAAATCAAAGTTTCGCGCTGGTGTATCCAAGAGCGTTTTTGAGACTGAGCTGGATTCGATAGCAGGCTTAGAGAATAATGCTCCGGGACGAGCAGATGCCAGATGGAAGTTCAAAGGACCTTGGTTGGCAGGACAGACAGAAGGAGATTTCAATACCTTCCTCACATTCGAGGTTCGGAAACGAAAGACGGAGTTTCAGAAGTACTTGAAGAACGCATGCGCGAAGAGGTTGACGATGGAGGCACGACAAAATGCTGAAGGAGAGACACCCGCAGCGGTAGAGGAAAGTGAAATTACCGAGGCTCAATTCACCGAGTTCGTCAGGGGCCTGCGAAATACTCGTGCAGAATTGTATAGATATATCAGAGATTTCCTGGATCTCCCTCCGGCTCCTGTTAGACAGCAGGCGTTGGCGGTGGACGAGTTAATGCAAAAGTACAGCTCAGAGAAAGCAGAGATCGATAATGCATTACCACTTTCAAACTCTCCTTACGCAGAGACCGGACCGCCAAAGACACATCCTTCAGCAGGTCTAGCTTACGGGCTTACAAGTGCACACACCTACAATCACCCCATCTGGGGTCCTCAGAAATACCAGCCGCCAATTTCAAGTCGCATCATCAAGCCAAAGGGTACGGCAACAGGGTCATTCGGTGCCGCGCTAGGTGTTGCTGGCTTCGTAACTGAGCTCCCTGAAGGCAGCGATTCCTTCAATCTCGGCTCTAGCAGATACCAAAGATCTAAATCTAGTAGAGAAGCCTCCGGCTCATTGTATGTCGATCCTACAAAGGTTGGTGGGAGCAAGATGTGGGTACATCCCACGAGTGCTCGCATCGATTCCAAAGGCCGGGTCGTTCTGAAAGTGGCGGCTGGAGATCCGCAAGCTGTTGCTGTGCATGAGGGAACGACGGACAAGATTCCACTTGCCTCAACGCCAAAACTTGGAGCTAGGTCTTTTGGCAATACTCCAACCTTTGCTAATCTGGGGCCTGCCAGAGATGGTGGCAGAGGATATGGACTTGACCTTAGAGGGAGCGGGTCGAGTCAAGGATCGCTTAGGAGAGACGTGCCTGGGCGGAAACATGATCCACTGAGCCAGCTGTCGGGTTTGTAAAGATAGTTAGGATGGTGTAAGGAAACAAATCACAGCATAGCGCGGTCGATTTGAATGTAGCATAGAAACGAATGTATATCATCGCACTTCAGCACACTTCAGCTATACAGATCTTAAGTTTCATAGACTTTCTCCTAAAGAAGTCATATTTCCCTCACGCAAGCTTCCTATGATTTTCGTGTTTGGCTGTTATTTTTCTTATTCTCTTCTTCCGCCCTTTCTTCACTCTCCCCTTCGGCCTTTGTCTTATCAAGCGCATCCAATTCTTCACCGGCGAAGCGAGACCTGCTCACTACCTAGATACGGGCATTAAACAATTTAGTAATTTAGACGTATCACTTTGCGGAATGTCCTACATTTACGTTCAAAAGTCACGAGAATGTCATAGCACATTGTGCAAGTAGTTCCTCAAAGTCATAAGAATAAGGAACGACTCTACTAAGTGATACTTTTCGGGGACGTGTCTGCCTCGTCTTTCAAGGATTCGATCGACCTCGGGCTCGAGTTCGACACAAAGTAGACTTTTCTTTGAAATCTCCATCATTCATGCTGCGAACAGCCAACCGCCTTCATAAATTTACATAGATACCCTGGAAGATCAAATTGTGTAGGAACTCCTGGCAAGTAATAGTGTTAGATCTGCTTTCCAGCACAATTTGGTTCGCAACCTCATCTCAAAGACCTCCCCCACAATCCACTCTTTCCGCACCGCAGCTCAACACAGAATGTTCTGCCACAACCTCGACATCGAAAGCCCGTCCGATTCTGCACGACGCATTATCCTTTCCGCCTACTCGGCTACTGGGACCAGTCATGAATTCATAAGTTAGCTTCTAGACAACGAGCTAGAAGTACACTCTAATCCACCAAATTTCATCAACCCTGCTTGCTCACATAGATGGCGCTGTTCGTGCTATAAGGCTCTCCAACCGCACCTCAATAGCATAATAATCGCCGTCGATGGTGCCTGTCGCGGCAACCGACACCATGACGCTCGAGCTACAATAGGTTCCTATTTCGGACCTAATTAAAAACTTCAATCGAAATCGCGATGTGCCGCCAGAGGAGGCGCAGACAAACTAAGTCGCTGAGTAGTATGCTGCATTGGAGGTTTTGCTATTCTTTGAGAAAATGCTTCGAACTACGCAATTTGGTGATGATATTCCTATGCACCCGGAACAGGATAGGCAAATCCGAGGTATAGAGCAAGTGATTATCAAGTGTGACTTGGAGTACTTGGTCGAGGGTATGACAGAGCGCTTATATAAATGGGCGAGGAATAGCTTGAGGACTGTAGATGGACAGAAGGTTGTTAACAGGGCGCTATTTAGGCAGCTGATATAACAGGTGTGCGTGTTAGAGTGGGAAGGGATCGAGGTTTCATTTTGGCATATCAAGAGAGACAAGAATCGTGAGGCGGGCATGTTGGCTAAGTCTGCTTTGAATGACTGATTCTGCTTTGAATGGGTCAAGGTTGGTTACATTCATGTCAGGCGAACGTACGAACTGATCTAGTGAGGTCATCAAATAATTGTGCGACATACGATTATGAAGTCTTACTTTAAGCAACATGCTATAGTATTTTCACGACTTTGTAATTGATACGAAGTCGACACTTTCCATTACACACATTGGTAGCCCAGTTTCCAGGTAAGTTCTCGCTTCGCTGGCGAAGGCTGCATTGGATCAGACTTGAGTAGTTGGTGTTTGAAACTGGGTGAGAGCTTGATAGTGACTGTTAATTAGTCGTGGTACTACCTCAGGCGGGGTTTCTAAGAAGCAGAAGCAAGATCGTCCGTACATTCTAGGAGCTCAATGCGAATCGCTACCAAGCTACTTAGTAGTCTTCTTACAGAATTTGAGAGATAGAGAGAGTTGCAGGAGCTCAAAGTGGGATGGAGAGAAAGCGGAGATAGAGTGAAGGAGGTGAGGCTACTTTCTTATATGACCGATTTTACAGCAGTGAATTAGGAGGAAGGTAAAGGCAACAAAAGCAAGAAAGTAGTAACAGTGCATCATCGAAGTCGGCTATTTTATGCTCTTCCATGCTCTCCCATCATAAATCCAAGACGGGATGTCCAAGGGACCATGATGTCCTGTTATACTCTTGTTGTTGCATTTCCCTGTCATTATCGGTCATTCATACCACTTGGCATCTACAACTTACTGATGTAAGAAGTCGTCCGTGTCAGTATTTTGAATACCTAGCTGCCTAGCATTGGTAGAGCCGTCACCACGATTAGTCCCCTTAAGAGCTCGTATAGTACGCGAGACTCCCCGAATTTTTTGAATTCTTTTTTCTGTTATCTCGATATTCTCATGTACTGAAGGGACATGTGTCTCATTCAGCATTTGAACGGACAGGGCTTGAATCGATGAGCCACTTTGCGTCGTCCTGTGTGAATTTCAGAAATATTCGTTATCATAATGAATCACATATTCAATTGACAATCAAGACGATGATTGGGACTACGATGACTTTGCTTCAAGAATGTGTCCGCGAAACTTGAGTAATATCTCTGGTTGAGACCAGAGAAAAGGTATAAAATCAAAGTTGGTTCCCCTGCTCCAAGCATTTCCTCTATCAACCAAACCAAAGCTGTCATTTCTTCTCAAAATAAGCACTCCAACACATAAAAATCTCAATTCACTTCAACTTCGACAGACACAAACACTGCCAATAAAGAGTTATGATCTCTGACGAGTTCCAAAAAGAGTGGAACGAATACGCCAAAGGTGGTGGAGAGGGTCAGAAAGTAATGCATACTTTTCCATTCAAGAGACCGATCCCGAGAAGGAATACGGCGGCAAAAATACAGATCCAAAGGATGCTGGCTTCGGTTCTTTTTTTCGTGGATCGAATCGTAGAGAGGCGAGCTTTGATGATGTGGCACCTCGTCCAAAGCCAGCAGGCAAGGAGCTCTGGAAAGACACGCGGCGATAGTCTGAGCAGGCTTCGAGGCGTGGTGTATCGGTGAAGGTCCTCGAACGGTAGTTTTTGAGTAACTGTGTGGACTTCAGCTGGAGTATGTTTGTTGGGAAGCAGACTAACTGCCAGTGTAGTATTTGTAGTGTAGCATGCAAAGGACTTTTGAAACTTTGCAACCACGCAGGCAAAGTGAAAATGTTTCAAAATGAGATGTAAAAGTTCACAATGATAGTTATCTCTCGAGCAAGTCAAGCGCTCGAAGCCCTTTCAAATACCGAGACGGATATTCCAGCCCGACTATTTCTTCTTATGTACAGCTCAGACACATTATCCACTTTCCTTTAACAGAATGTCCTATAAACAGATGATTCAATATCATCCAGAGCTTCAAGATGCTAAGCTATATATTGGCTCCCATTTGACTGAGCCTGTCATCATCTGGTAGATCGAAGTATCTAACAAAGTGCGCCCGTAAATTATATTATGTATTTGCTTGCTGTGTAGCGAATTTTGAAACTGAACCTCGTGCTCTGCTATTACTATTATTTCAGAGCTCCTTCATAGTGAAACGCCTATATATTCAAACCATCATAAATCCATTAACTACTCCTTACAAGTCTATCCTGAGTCACCTTCTCCTCGCCATCACAATCATACTCGCCCACTCGGTATCAACCTCGATGTCTCTCCACCCTTCCCCCACCGCCTCCCATTCCGGCTCGACGCATTTCATTTCCTCCAGCATTCTATCAACTATATCACCCTTGCCGTCCTTATTCAAAGCTTCCTGCTCAGGATGTTTCGCCTTCCAATTAGTGAACCCACTCGTAGTTCTCAGATATTCTCCCACCTCGCCGAGCTTCAGCCTCCCATGGATCAACAACTCTCCTTTCCCTTTCCGATTCCCGCTCACGTCGGGTATATACTCCACTCTCTTCACGTCCTCCCACTCTTGCTCGGGAGGAATCACACTCCTCATCATGCCTCTGATAACATCACTCCCAGGTAACTCAAAGTACGTCGCCAAGCTATCTTCGCCCTCTCCATAGAGGTACTTGTCGAAAATCTGTGTCGCGGCAGGATGTTTAATAAACACGTTATCTATGTACCCCCAAAAGGCAACTATTCCTCCAGGTCTAACTACACGGCTCAACTCTCCCCACGCACGGCTGAAGTCAAACCAATGGGCCGCTGCTGCTGCCACAGCCATGTCGAATTCCCCCGTCGTGAACGACGAAAGGTCTTCTACTGATGCGGGTCGGTATTCAATGGTGGGATATTGAGCAGTTGGAGTGGAAGACCTGGCTTGTGCAATCATGCGTTCTGAGGGATCGGTGCCAATAGTGCGATCGAAATGGGAGCAAAGCTCTCGGCAAACAACCCCGTGGCCGCAGCCTAAGTCGAGGAGAGCAGACGGAATGTTTTGTGGGGACGGAGAGGAGGCATGGTAGGCGAGAACTGTATTGTAGAGCTGAGGTGGGTAGCTTGGGCGGAATTTCGAATAGCTTTGAGCATTGAAAGCGGTATTTCTTGAGGTGATGTTAGAGGAGCTCGGTTCGGCTGTTTACTAGGTGAGGGGAAGAGGGGGGGTTAATGATGTGCTTACGCGAAAGTGGCCATTTTACTTGTTAGATCAGAAGTTGGAAAATCAAAAGTGTCGAGAAATTTGTGAACATGAACATATACCCTCCATGCTTATATACTGACTGCCAATGCAGGACAAAGTAGAGTTTGTCTAGTTGACAAATCGATCCGCGAGGTCCGTTCGGCCAACTCTTCCCGCAGCTAAACATGCCAGAGCCGGCAGGCAGTGGTCAGATAAAGACGGAATATCAATTGTTCTACGTCGGAGCTGTATTTCGGGAATAACGATACGTTGTGATGAGCAACAATGTCGAGTCAGTGAGTTGTAACTCCGCGGCTGCTGGAATAATTTTTGCTGTGATGCTCTACCGGATCTGCATATCGCGGCAAAGCTTACGAGCTTGTTGACACTACCTTGATTACCTTGCTTAAAGCTTCACCATAAATAAGTCTGAGAGGGCTATAGTCAGCAGACCGGATCAAACAATGTCCTTCGTGATTATCAGTCCCTATCCAGTACTGCGACGCGGAATCCTGATATGAGCGATTTGATGTATCGAGCATATTCAATTGAGCTAAAACCCAGTCTCTCGTCATAGCAGCTCTTCTAGAGTCAGCCAGTCTCTGCACATCAGTGGAGATCGACAGAGCCTCAGACTTGGACAAAAATCATATTCATACTATTGATTTACCAGAGAATGCATTCGAGAAGAGCAACATGATTCTTTGGTACTCGAGACGGATAAAATCACGTGAAAATCATCCATCGGCGCCCCGCCCTAGCTTAGCTTCTTCGCTTGCGAGCCTCCCACAATGTCTGGAGCGAAATTTAGAAATATCCATCGCAACGACAACCTCAACTTTTCGACATCCCCCGACAACCACATAAACCGCAATCATGGGTCGCGTTCGTACCAAGACCGTTAAGAAGTCCGCCAAGGTCATCATTGAGAGATACTACCCCAAGTTGACCCTCGATTTCGAGACCAACAAGAGAATCTGCGATGAAATTGCCATCATTGCCTCCAAGCGTCTCCGCAACAAGGTACAAATTAATCTCGACTCCTCTGCAAAGCAGCGGATTGCATGTTATCAGGCAGAAAATTGTGCTCGAAACGGGGTTTGCGAAGAATAACATTTGCTGATTGTTGGTTGAATAGATTGCCGGTTACACCACCCATTTGATGAAGCGTATTCAACGTGGTCCCGTCCGTGGTATCTCCTTCAAGCTCCAAGAAGAGGAGCGTGAGAGAAAGGATCAATACGTCCCCGAAGTCTCCGCTCTCGATTTCTCCCAGAACGAGAACGGTGGACAACTCGAGGTTGACTCCGAGACCAAGGATCTGCTCAAGTCCCTCGGTGTACGTTTTCCCGACATTTCCAGATTATATGATTTTGTCTAACATAGTATTTCAGTTCGATTCCATCCCAGTCAGCGTCGTCGCCGTTTCCCAACAACAGGCCATCGAGCCCCGCCGCCGCTTCGGTAACGACCGTCCTCCTTGCGCATAAATGTACTATACGGGTACCGGTCAGGAAGCAAAAAAAAATCACAAATTGAAGGATGGGATACTTTAAGGGTCTGGGTTGCTTTCTCGGCGTCTTGCGGGATGCTGTTCCGGCTGGATGGTTGCATACTAGATCAATGTGAGATCATTCCCACCTAGGTGTCGCTGATTCTCCGCAAGGAGATGACGCTTGATTGCCATTTTCCTGTTTTGTGACTATGCTGGTGAACCTCTGACTCGAGATGCTGTCCGGCTTTTGATAAGGAGGTGAGATTCCGGATATTGGGGGTGTCTGAAATGCTGCTCAACGTCAGAATGGTGAATATTTGTGTTTCTGGTACGTGACATGCTAACAGTAGTCCTACGTTCCGACTGAAGTTTTCCGCCATACGAAGTACTTTGCTTGTAGTTTCGCTGCCGAGTGATACTGAGATAAATTTGGGTATTATAATAGTCAATGAAGAATATTTTGAACCTCTCTGTGCCTTTGTTTCCCTGCAATCCTGAAGGTGACCGCTATATGTCCAGTTCCTTTTTGTTCATATGAGAACAATAAACGCCATACTCCATAGACCAGTGTCACCGTAATTTCATCACTCTCGTGTATCCTATAACTTCCAATCGGTATCTTCTTCATCATCGTCTTCATCCATCTCATCCCCATTCCTCTCCACCTCTAGTAACTTCTTCCTCTGCTCCCCGAACTTGGACGTATACCCCTCCAAGGCCAAATGCTCCAACTTCCCACTCAACTCCTCCTCTCCCAGACTAGGCGGCTCAACCTTCCTCACAACATCCCTCTCCAGCACTTTGACATCCACCAATCCGGCTCTAGAACTCATCCCCCTCTCTCCCCTCTCTACTGCCAGATCCCTGTTCTGATCTCCCTTCTTCGCATCTGCATCCAGATCTAGTCGTTCAATTCCCTCCATAACGCAATCCTCCTCCGCCTTCTCCCTCGGCTCATCCAGCAACTCAATCCTCGCCCCCAAAGCACCACTTGCACCCCTCTCCCAGGCCGGCGTCTCCCCCAACTGAACCCTAACATACAGCGCCCTCCTCTTACACTCATCCCCCTGCCTACACCACATCTCCAACTCCTGCTTCCTCACCACCCTGAAATCGCTCGCCTTGCCCCCCATACCCAGTAA
>JACBAH010006414.1:0-10150 GCA_014282315.1 Neospermospora avenae | reverse complement strand
TTTTTTTTTTTTTTTCTTCGGATAGATATGAGTCTTGAGCGCTAGTAGCTCGAAGCTGAGATGCTGTATATGGGTGTGCAATATAACGGAATGAATATGGAGATTAGTATAGCTTCTTATGTGAGGAATTTGGATATGTTCTTTCTTGAGAATCTTTTTAATAGTATTCAGAAAACATCTTGGTTATGATTCATGAATAAGATTCATCGAGAGAGAGTTCTTCATTTTCAGGTGTTATGTGAACTAAGATGTGGTATTCACGAGTGTCACGTTTCTTTTCAGTCGGAGTTTGGCGCTGAGGATATACGTAGCTTCATAGGTACTGGAGGATAGTTCTAGATTTGGTCCTTGGAAATGATTACATTGGTTTTCGTGGTGGAGAATAGAATCTCTGAGGATGTGTGACCCGAGACCTAGGAACATTAGGAGAAGGAGAAGCAGGAGAAAAAAAGATCCCGGTTTACGTGGAAGTATAGAGTCTAGCGAGACAGTTTAACTCGTGACAGTGATGTTTATTCAGGTTCTATTATACCTAGATATATCCTTGGAGAAATTTCGTGACACCTGATGGACCGGACAGATATCATCATTCTATGAAAATAAAGTTCCAACTGAAATACCGGCGACTTTGCGAATATACTTCAGTGAGAGTGCTGGACTTCTTGACTGATTTGAATGGAATCATCATGTTTGGCTAAGTTGAGGATGGATTTGAACCGCCTCGTAGTGGTCGATATCAAGTGATTCGATGACCAAAGGTTCTGATGTCGAATTGTTACCAAAAGTATCTTAGTATCCTACCCGGGTTCTCAACATTTAAAGCTTTCTTTCCAGAAATCAACCGAAATTGTAGAGTCCAAGGCACGCAGATAACACTGTCAGATCAGACAACATCTGCCCCTACACACGTCGAGGAGGAGATCCGAACAGAAGGAAAGTCTTTTTTTTGCTTAGCATATTGGTCTTCTGAAAGGCGTCAATAACGAGAAGAATGTAGAGATTAATAATGTATGTCATGCTATACAGGCTGGCTATTCAGTTTTCGATAGGACAAACCATATCTACAAGTCCAAACTTGTCTATAAGAAGTCTAAAAGCTAGGTACTCAGGTGAAATTCATATTTATAATTTCATGTTATCCCGAATCACGAAGTAAGCTGTTGTTGAGATGGAATGATTTCGCCCTGTCAGGATCCAGCTTGTGAACTAGAGACTAATCTGTCTACAGTGAGTTTTCTCTTGCCCTAACTGTGCAGGCGTTCTCTTCTCCCAAGAAATAGTCAAAACTGGCATTCTCCAGTCAGGATATTCCCTTGTCGCAGACAACAGGTCCAACCCATGCTGCAGCTCCTTTCGCAGGTACTGCACCATGAGCTCCTTGACAAATTCCCCCAACTCTTTGTCGAGCAACCTGACTGTGATTCCCTCCAACGAAGGAAGCTCGAACAAGAGTCGGAGGGCAGAAGGCGAACCTTTCAGCTGGGGTGAATGCCTTTCCCAACGAACGAACTCTGCTAGCCAAGACTCATAAGTAAATGATATTTCCTGAACCTGGGCTTTAAATGGGTCGCCGAGCCCCTTACAAGCATCCTCGAGATCTTCCAAGTCAATTACAGAAAATTTGGTATTCTTGACAGAGAGCTGAAAGCTGTCAACCTTGGATAACCATGCTTTCTTCTCAAGTGGCCAGTCTGATTTCCACCGGCTCGCACTTTCAGGTAGCCAGTCTACTTGTCTAAGTCCCTAAAGCCAGTCAGACTCCGAGCAAATCTCATTGTACGGATGGATGGGTGTTATAGCTCACATGTTGTTTGGCATTCTTCATGTTATGAAAGACTCCAATCCTCCAATCAGCTTTGGGTATGACATACTCATCTATGGGGCATTTCCGCGTGCACTCTTGTGGATCGAGCTTTAGACTCATGCGCTCAAGTAATCGCAAGGCGAAATCTCGTGACTCGCTGGACACAGAAAGTAAGACGCATCGCTTGATCGGTTGCTCGATAATATATATTCGTCTGAGCAGGTGATCGCATTGTGATGATGTGTCCCATCTTATGAAATTTTCGCTGCGGATCTTGGTGGTATGGGATGAAGACACGATTACAAGCTTATAAATCTCTTGCTGTAACTCCAGTGGGAGACGCAAGAAAGGATGGAACGTTTTTGTAGGTACAGCGATCTCCATTTCGAAATGGTGATTGTATTTTGAGATGCTCGATAATTGTAATGTCTTGCGATTGAGAAGGATATAGCAGAAAAATGGGTTTGATTTGCGAGCGAAATAAAATCTAGTGTGGTTCCCACCATTAGTGTAAAAGACTACTTTGCTACTAGTATTGTTCGTTCAATTGACTAGTGACTACTCTAAAAAATTTGAAGACTTATCATTAACCTTTTTGCAGTAAATCAATTTAATCAAACGTAAAAACTTCCAGCTCCGTCATTCGCGGACAGCCTTGCCAGGTCCTTCCGTACATATTGCCGTTTGTATTCACGATCCTCCTCGTCATTCTTAGAAATTTTGAAACCACCTGTGGTGATTCAGAATTCTTCCAGTTCAGTGAACTTTCACGGTTATTCTAGCCGACGCTTTGGATTATGAAGCGGAGGTGCGCCCTTTCTTATCCATGAATCACCAATATCATCCATTCAGTAAATGTTGAAGTTATTGTCCGAAACTCTTGCAGAAACCAGTCACCGAGGACTAACCAAGCCAACTTGAGGTCGTTGAACGAACTAAAAGAGAACATGGTGTTCCCAGTGTAAAGTCGAGAGGTGTCAACACTACATTTTTGGTTAATACGCTGCATAATGGCCTTCAGCTAACATCTCAAGCAAAAATAGTATTCAAATATGTATGGTAGTATAATTATTGAAACACTTACACAACATTCAGCTTCCTTCTTTGCATTAAAAACTGCAATCCATGGCCATCAGAACGTCTCTATTAGGATTGGCCGCTGGTTCTTCCGAAGCCAAGAGCCGTAGTTAGAAAGGCTAAGGAGCGTAAGATTGAATTAAATAGTAGCGGGGGAAAGCTAGAAGGTAGAAAGGTCAACTGTCAGTATAACATCCTAATTATCTTATATTAGTCAGGAGCAAAAGAGGAGCGAACAGTCGCTAGACTACGGCGCTACGAGATGGCTGCGCGGCAGGAAACAGCCCGGATCTTATAAAACCATCACCCATTCCGCCAATCAACCTATGCTCTCCATAAATAATTGTCCACGAGCTCACAACATTTGCCGAGACCACCGAAATTAGGTAGTCATACTGAGGTACCTATTAAGCGAGGCAATAACAATCTCACGCCAGCCTCCAAGCTATTTTCGCACCTTATCAGGAATCATCTTTTTATCGCTTCCCTCTACAGATACTTGCCCGCACCCTTGCCCGCACCCTTCTACTACAAGATTTTGTCACAACGTCACTCTTACAGAAGAATCTCACGACACCCGCTCGCAACACACTCACAAAATACAAACACACAATATACTCTCGCACTACGATCTCAAGAACAACCTATACCACCTCGAGAATACCTCAGTCATGGCTACCTCATTTCACGGCTTCGCTCGTTTCCCGTACGAAATTCGACATATGATATGGAATAATGCGCTTCCAACGGAAGATTCAACGACAATGCAGCACTCCCTTCAAGGTCAATTTCTTCGAGGTCTAGAAGATCTCATCCTCTCGCAACCACAAGACATAGACTTTCGCCGCGCAACTTCCGGCAAGTATGATAGCCTAAGGATCAAGCTCTTCATGCGCGATCACGCTTCTCCTTATGCTGCTCTTGGCGCGTGTGCCGAGTCAAGAACAGTCGCTGTAAAGCATTTGAAAAAGGCACTTATGCAGCAGAAGGCTCTTGGCTCGTGGTTATCGAACCACAAATATCCGTTCAACCCAGAACTGGTTGTTGATAAGAAGGAAGGGAGGTTGTTCTACTGCTGTGCTAAGATCACTAAGGGATCGGGATTGGACTTGAATGACTTTATATTCTGGGAAACAAAGGAGAATAAGGAAGGTATATTGAGCTCAACTGATAGTCTGGTTACTGTTCAAAATCTAGCCGAGACAACCGTACAGTCTCCATCTGAACCCAGAAAGCGCGAACGGGAGCATTATGTGGACGACAGGCTTGAGGAATCTCTGATGGAGGATATTGACGCCGAGAATGATTTTTGGGAGAACAATGCGTTTGGTAAACTATTTTTCTCTTAAAGTTAATTACTTTTACTGACTTGATTAGGGACGGACTTTAGCGATGAAGAAATGCTACCCTGGGATGACGACAGCGACAGCGAAGACACCTCAATGATATAAGGTCATCAACATCGGATTTTGTACCACCAGTTCGCACCCAACTAAAAAGTAAGTAAATCTAAGATGTTCGAGCAGTGTATGAATTAGACTGACTTACGTAAGTTTACAAGAACAAGAGGATTCGGATGCGCCAACATAAGAGAGAGACATGTCACGTGACTGAGACACAAGGTGTAAGACGATTTTTATCGGGCGCAAGGCTCTTAGAGGACAGAAAGGCGAGGAGTCTTATCGCCTGCTGCCATAGAGAATCAGTCGTCGCAGGGGAATAGTATTGGGGTTTTCCATCCTTATCAGCTGTCATGTCGACGCAGAAAGCAAGAGTTGTAATTGTGGATGTAAGGGGGGTCAAACTGCTCGTTGGATATTGGAAGCTCAGAATATACGTGAAAGGGATCGAGAATGTATATTAGTGAGTTTGATGGACAGTGTGAATCAAGAGTGGAACTGGCTTTTACTTGTAAGAGTGGGGTGAGTCACCGGATAACTTCAACGGGGGAAGGAGCACCTGTAGAACGAGAGTACTACAAACCGGATTGTCCCAGAATTTCAAGTAAAGTTTCAACTCTAAGACAGGAGTACTCCTCTTGCATAACTATAAAAAACTCAAGTCAGATATCGAGCTCGTCATAAAGTCAACTCCGAGTTCAGGTACCGTCTCTTGCTCAGCAATCTGGCAAGTACTTGAAATAAATTTTGAAGTGACAACAGCCTTTCAGTATGCCTCAGCCTTTAACCTCTTCTGAGATTGCTCTTATAGCAACAGCGACAGCGACTATTGCTGCCGTCCCGCGCTTTACTTCAGAACGACGAAGAATGGATCATTCTGTAGGCTGCGCAGCTTTGACGGTACGCAAATACGATGATCATTCCTCACAGATCTGATTATAAACAGTCTACCGGCAGAGTCTTCACGGGCATCAATGTCTTTCACTTCTCCGGTGGACCCTGCGCAGAAAACATCGCTTTCGGCAACGCAGCAGCAGCCGGAGTTTCCTCGAAATTCGCCCCCGGTATCAAGGGTCCTGACAGTCAAGCGGAGAAGATGATTGCTTGCGTAGCTGTCTGGAGCGATGGTAGAGGTGTCATCAGTCCTTGTGGAAGGTGTAGGCAAATGATGCTGGATTATTACCCGGGTATTAAAGTGATTGTTAAAAGTTCGGCTGGGGAGCTGATCACTGTTTCAATCGACGAGCTGCTTCCTTATGCTTATGTTATGATCGCGAAGCCTATTCTAGGTGAGGAAGGGTCGCCAGCCATGGAAAGAACCCCGAGCTTAGCTGAGACCTGAGAGGATGTGGGAGGTTGTACGCTCTTAGTGTTCAACACTTGTCATTCTGGTCATGGCCTTTCTCATCTTTCCCGGTCTCGATCGGTCATTTGTTGATGTGAACGTCGGGTTACTATGTACATTCTCGTTAGTGTGCTTTACGAAGCTCGACTTATGCCGCCAGACTTTGATGACCCGCCAGCAATGGCTGTCATGTCTGGCAGATTATGGTGTATGAACCGCAATTTCTGATGGCCTCTGCACAGATTAATAATCTCCATTTTTTTTCTAAATTTCTATAGTGTTGTTCCTGCAGACAGGTTAAGCGATGCTAACATGTTCCGCTGCTAAGGCATATGCACGCTTATGTAAATATATGTAGCTTCTCTTCGATACAGGTGGAATAGTCTTTATCTTAAGTAATAAATTAACGTGAGATTTATTGACTAAGCAACAAGTCTCTAGGATTCTAAAAGAGGTAGTATATATGATTACTCCTAAAAGCACTTCGAATTAAATACTAAAGGTTAGAAGCTCTGTGGTCTTCTAATAACCTCGAGAAACATAGATATACATATATGTATATTGGATTTACATATATATCCTCAGGAACCTTAGTGTACTAGGTAGTGATGTAAGATAAAGCTAAAACTATAACTAATCTTTCTACTGAGAGGTCTTTTTCCTTCTGCTAGTAACGACAAATATCTAATTCTATGATATCCTCTTTTATCTTGAAAGGTACTCGAAGTTCAGCTATAAGAGAGACTATATAGAGGCTGTCATACTAGCGGGGAGTACCTAGGCATGACTCAGGCGCTTAAATTGATTGGGCGAATTTATGCCAGGATAGCTTGCGTAACTCTAAAACCCCGTTTTCGAATCCAGAACCTAGGAAAAAGGAAGGTAGTATCGGGATTCTACATACAATTTATATAAGGAATCCTAAATCCCAAACCTAGATTTTGAACTAGTTCTAGAGCCCGAAATAGGACTGAGCCAAACGACGTTCCTACCTTAAAGCCCAGATTCCGACCTACCAAAACGAGGTTCCATGCTTCATGAACTAAAGCACCCCTAACGCACCTAGCATCTGTGCGCAAACGATACACTACTGCTATTGCATTCATCGAAATGAAATCCACACCAACCAAAACATCGCTCTCCTCTGGCACAAAAAGACCCCCCTGTACCATCCTCGTCCACACTCTCTATCCCACAGGTCATGTTGCACCTATGCAGGCCATCGCCAAAGCTCTCGTAGCTCGCGGCCATAGAGTAGTTTGGACGACCGCCGCCCATCAAGAGGCACGAGTCCTAGCATCGGGCGCCGAGTTTGTCGCTACGAACGAGATTGCCTTGTGTGACCTGAAGGTGCAATTAGCTGTGCAATCAGCAGAGCCAGTTACCTACAACGAGCGTGTAAGCGTCCTGGTCGACGGTCGACTTCTGGCCCAAGTCACGGATTTTCGTCGTGTGTTGAACGACGGAGATCTCCACGTGGATTGTCTGTTAACGGATGTTTTTCCAATGGGTGCGGCCGCTATGTTTGACCTGGGTGAAGTACCTGTGTGGGCAACAGTGGGTGTGGTTCCAATGTATACCCCGCAGAGCATGCCCAAATCAAGTTCAGCAGTGGGAACTATGATAAGTACGCCAGAACACCTTTTACCGTCGATAAATGCCCAAAGAAGGCAGCTCGGTTTGCTGGCTGCGGAGGCAAAGTCGTTACACTACAGTCCGTTCCTGCACTTACAAGCCTCTTGTGCTTCGCTTGAATTCGACAAGAATATCCTGGAAACCACACACTATGTCGGACCTTTTGTGATGCCTCGAGATCAGTCCACTTTTACTGTTGAGCAGAGTTGGTGGCCGGAAGTTGTCGGTCATCCATGCATTGTGGTTGTAACTCAAGGAACCTTTGCAGTCGATCCATCTCTGCTACTCGTCCCTACTATCGAGGCTCTCTGTAATGAAAAGGACCTGTTGCTAATCGTCCTCTCTCCGCTTGCAGAAGACATACGAGAACAGTTAATACAGAAGGGTGTCTGTTTGGACAGCGTTCAACTCGAGACATGGATGCCATATGATCTTCTTTTGCCACGATGTCGTCTTCTTATCACGAATGGCGGTTATGGTAGCGTAACTCAAGCACTATCCTTCGGCGTGCCGCTCGTCTGTGCTGGGACTACAGAAGATAAAAAGGATACTGCAGCTCGAGTAGTTGCTGCAGGTGCTGGCATTGATCTGGGTACTGATTCGCCGACTCAAAATCAAATTAGGGAGGCTGTTCGCAGTATCTTGAGTGGCAAATATTTCAAGAAGAACGCTCAAAAGATACAAGTAGAGCTGAATACGCTTGGTGGCTCAGAGAAAGCATGCGATTTGCTAGTAGAGGCGATTGCAAAGAACGATCGAAGGTAATCAGCGGCGGTATCAAAAGGTGCGAGCATAAATGCGGAATTAGATGAGAATTAAAAACTGAAGGACTCCAGATATTGAAACGTGGCAGCAGAAGAGGTAGCTGGAATTAAATAGACCGATGCTTTTTGAGGAGCAACAGAGCTTTAGGGATGCCAAAGGGCGATCAAGCAAAGCCGAACGTTCTGAGCTCTTAGGCCTATATACTCAGATTTAATAGTGAGTTCAAGACATATATTCTAAGCTTCACAACCCAGTCCACAACATCAACTATCCACATTCACTGCCTCGACATTACTCCTGAGCTGCAACCTTTGTTGCATCTCATCAACCCATCGCATGATTGAGATACGCTGACTAACGCCGCGCTTTCTTCTGCTTCCTCAAGTCCTGCTCGCAATCAAATGTTTGTGGACTCAGATATGTGACAATTCTCAAATCCTCCTTCTGCAGGGCACAGCCAACATAATAATGACTTCCACAGCGCTCCTGTATCGTTCTCTGGCCACTAATAAATGAATAAGTTAGCAAAAGACACGCATCCAAACAGTATTAGACTGACAAGATATCTTCCAGGGCACGCTCGTAGTTGGCCATCTGGCTCAACATATTCGGGCCTCGCTTTCTCGTCTTGAAGTATCTCCTGATCTTTGCCATCACCTCCGTGTCGCTCTTGCAGAACCAGCGGGGCGAGATATATAGCTTAGCCGACACGGGCTTACCAGCCTTGATTGTGTAGTAGAAACCCGGCCTCGCACGTCCTGGAGCATCATCGGGTAACAAATCTGGAGCACCTTCGAGGAAAATTGCCCAAAAGTCCCTGAGATCTCCCAATACATGTTTGCTGTATTGCGACATGTCTATTCGACCGCCCATGGTGACAGAATCCATCAGGTATTCGATAGTGGTATAAGGAGCTCGAACGTATATCTTGATCCGCGCATCCTTCGGTGCCAGGAGATCGATTGCAAGGAGTCCGGTCTCGAGATTCCAACGCTTCGTTGCCTCTTGTAAGTGCGTCATAAGAGGCTCGATTTGCCCTTTCAAGAAACTGTACTGTGGCATACTGCGTAATGCCCTGGCGCAGAGCTCAAGATTGCTAAGGCCCAGTTCCAACGCTTTTAATCCTGGATAAAAGTAAACTTTCATGACTGGGCCTGATTTTTCCATGTCGATAGCTACCACTGTCCCGGACTTGAGGGTTGTCTCTTCGATAAATGTTTGGGTTGTTAGTTCCGTCCGTTCCACATCAGGCAGCAAAAGTTGGCTCTTGAAATAACGGTACCATTCCAGATCGTGTCCAGAGACCAGCCCTTGATCTTTTATTCTTTGAATCCAGCTATCGGTAGCCGTAGAATTCAAGGGATCCAGCTCGGTTCCTGCATTTGGGCCAATGGCCTCAAATGAGTATCTGACAACGGCCGTGCCATCCAGTCCCCATTCCCAGCTGAAATCAATGGGCGTGTTATCTGGTGTTGTTGGGCTCGGCCAACGCAACAGATGGTTTTTGCCTTCGGCCGAAGCACCCAATTCAGGAACTGCGTAGAGGGCATAAAAGAATAGCTCGCGGTACTGTTCAATTGCTGAATACTTTGCGCGCTCTAAAAGTTTGGCGAGCATGCGTCCCGTTCTGTCCCACCAGAACTGATGATCCGCGTTATGAAATTTGATTGTTGAGTTGATGGTATCCCATGGCTTGTTAATGGTTTTGGAATTCGAGGGCGAACTGCTGGAATTTTGTTCTTGTATTATTGTGTCGCTCGGAGGAGATCGTGTCCTGACTCTTCGCGGAGCTGTCATTATGGGTGTGAAATCAAACAATCAAAGGCAACGAACCTACGGTCACAAAGGAAGACAAGCCCTCTTCGAAACATGGATACAAGGAACACTCGACGGACTCCCAGGATCTCCAGGCCTTATCTCACACGATCTCAATGACTCTAGGGAGTACCTTACTTTGCGTTACCCTATCTGATAGTGGGGGAAACCTCGCCACTCTTGGGTCCCTTCTCAAAAGTGAGCGAAAGTAAGATCTCCAGCGAAAGTAAGGTTATCCGCGTATAGACTAAAACCTTACTAAAACTACTACCTTCCTAGATAGAACTATAAAATTAGACTATTTGAATT
>JACBAH010006413.1:0-10149 GCA_014282315.1 Neospermospora avenae | reverse complement strand
GATGGATGAGAGCCGACCATCATTTTCGTCATTTTTTTTTTTTTGAGAATTGAGGCTGCGAAGAGTGTCCTTTCTGTTGTTTTTCAGCGATTAGTGATCCTTGGACCTCTCGATATATGATGAGGGTCTGTGTGAGAACGTCATATTATCCGCACAGGAGATTTTCCAAGATGGTGGATAGTTATATTACGAGGCGGATTCAATTCTTGATGGGCGAAGCCACACCTTTTTGTGATACTAAAGCTGTCAGAAAACCATACAACCTCTCTTAAATGTCACTAAGATATTACTGTATATCAAAAAATTAAATCTCAGAAGTCATATGACTATTGGATGAGTTCAGTAATGTGATGATTTTTGGAAAGGTATTTACTTGGCCCGACACGGATTGGACTGGCTTCGCTAGATTCTTCCTTTATTCGCGATCACGGCGATCTCGCTGCCAAAGTCTATTTTTGTAAATAGGACCTCTACGCTTCGATAATAGATTGAGACAAAAGGAGCTAATGCAGTCTTGATCATGCGGAACAATGGCTCCTTGGGTTGGGAGACTGTGAGAATGTCAGCTGTGATTTGCTGCTATGTCACATTGGGTTTCAGGGACTCATAACTGTGTAGGGAGCTTGGAGTGAGCTTTGCAAAGAAGGCACATCGGAGCTGAGCCGGATTCACGGGATGTATTTCCTCTGTGTATTATTGGAATACAGGTTCGAGATCGGTAAAGGTTAATTGTTGTTTGGCGAAGCAGCGGGGTTAACTCGATGATCCACGTGTAAGTATTGAAAGTGATACGTGCTGTCAATGCTTATTTGTGAAGTAGGTACAGTAGGAGGATGAAGTGGACGGATAGGCTACCATGAACAAACAACAGCCGTCTTGGGGAGACTCTGTGAGATATAGCCTATATTGACAATTCTGAAACAAAGTCCGCGGAAGTCAGCTTACTCAGTGTCTGAGACAATGGATTCGGTGATCTTGAATATTTCCAAATGCATTGACTGACAAACAGCGTACATGATCAAGAACTCCCGAGCTCCCAGAATCGCATGCACCCAAGAAAGGGATTCGGATTTCTGAGGCGTGCTAGCGACTACATGGAATTCTGCAGATAATGATTGAAAGTGTACTTGGTGCTGAGAGCTAGGCTAAACTTAATGTGCTAGCAACCAAGACAGTGATACCCTAAGCGAGCGTTGGTCCTTCAAGTCGGCTTCTGGAAAACTATTGAGTACACGCCCGTGAGAAACTTTTCCAAGCTCATCCAACTTTTGGGATTGATTAATAGCTCTCCGTGTCCGTAGCTTATTCAGGTCGCCGTGCATCACAGTGGTGCACGAATAAACAGCATCTCGGGTTGATGGGCTGATGGCGATAGTTTTCTGTATGGAAGACAGCTTCCAACGAATTACTAGCCAGCAAGAGGGTATGACTGGAGCACCCCGCGCATCTACCCGCTGTTGCCAGTTTCGCCCTTTTCTTCATTTTGCTAGTGCTGCTGCTTCGAAGTTGCGGCGAGGGCTGTATCAATAGTATATAAGGCACAAAAATAAGTGAATCAAACCGGTATCTTTACGAACTACTGTATAAACATTAAAGCATATAATCATAGAAGTGTAAGTCTAGCCTTTATAAACAGGAAATAGAATTCGAGCTTTGTATTTAACGTTACATTATGAAAGTTAACAAAAGTTGTAACAACGTCCGCGGAAGTCGTAGCTATCGAGATTTGAGGAGTCTAGCGAGGGTAGCTTAAGGTAGAAATTAAGCCGTAAACCCCATCTGTGATGTTTCTAGGTAGCCTCGACCTAGCTCGATCCCACCACCCGCTACAAGTAAAGTAAACACCCAGGTACATTAAAAAGTATCTAGATAATATCTGACTGTACAGTTTATAATTATCGAGTCTCCAATCTATTATTGTTATAATTGAGTTTTATTCCAAAGGTCGTGAAGCTACATATAGCTCGTAAAAAGAGAAGAAATTGGGTACTACAAAGTTTGGTGAGCATTCGCCAAATTCCGTGTTTACATGTGTATTGTCCGGAATATCGCTGTAAGACCTACGAGTTCTTATCCGCTTTGGGCGATTCTGCCAGCCACCCGCAAGTCGCGCGCCATGTAATTTCCTCACCGTAAAGCTGGTGTACTACGTACCTGCATTAACAAGACAGATTTACGAGGTTGATTCGTGTAATTCCAAACTTTCTCCCGTCTCTGATGGCCTTTCTTCCTCAAGCATTTCATCCATTCGCAGTATCCTCCCAGCAGTTCATATGGTTGCATCCGGCCTTCCGAAGCTCTTAGTAACGGTGGACGCTACTTCCTCGGAGCTACTTCATATCATACGAAGAACGATACAGTAATATCGTATTCTGTATTCATCATTTCCCGGAATTAACCCATACCACAGTATCAACTTTTATAATCCATTCCGGGTCGATGGAGTGAGAAATTGTAAGAAGGCGAGCTCCCAAATATGAGGGGGAGGATGTCTCACCAACCATGTCACGACAGTTGAAAAGCTTCTACGCGTATGGACTCGCTGCAGAAGCGTTTGCTGTGTGCGGAGTCGGTAAGCTCGTATACCTCATTTGGCCGTACGAATAAATCAACCAAATTGATAAAATCCTTTCTCCTGTGGCTTTGGAACAACTAGCTAGGGAAAATGGAGTTCTGTGGTTAGATGACACCATACCATGTGTGAAGAAATCAGACCGTGAGCACCCTGCGGCTGCTGTGGCCAGATTACTTTCAAGGGCCGCTGGATCCGATACGAGCTCCGACACCAATCACCAATGTGTAATTCCAGCTCTCGGAAGCATGACTACCTCCTCATTTGCGCTGTACACTTTTTCTATAGCTGTTTTAGTTCAGGCGTTGGCTCTAGTTTCATTCAGCGCAGTTGCAGACCATGATTAGTTGACCTCTATGTCTAAGGCGTGTATCTGACTACTGTAGGACGCTATCATAAGAAGTTCCTTACTGGCTTTGGCGTAACGGGAGGGATTCTTCGGCACTCTTCATTTTTGTTGCTCCCCGAATTTTCCTTGAGGACCTGTCCTAGCTGTGATTGGGGTAACTTGTCTCGGGTCTTCATTCGTCATACTCAACTCTTTTCTCCCACTCCTTGTAGCGAAACATCTAAAAGTTCAAGGAGGTATTGAGCATCGTACGAACGACACAATCGCAGCATCTCAATCACCAAACTTTGACGAAAGTGGGTCGTTTGGAAATGACGAGGAACTACGATTTTAGGAATCGAGATGTTATGAGCCGGATTCCACGGCACTTGCACTGTCTACGAAGGTCTCATCGAAGGGTGTCGGGATTGGATACATAGCTGCAGTCCTCGTTCAGGTCCTCAGCATAATGGTGCTGTTTGGCATATCAAGGCTATCAGTGTCTTCCACATTACCTCTGCGCCTCGTATTGTTCATGGTTGGCTGCTGGTGGGTAGCCTTCACAATAGCTGCTTCCGTCTGGCTTAGAGACCGGCCAGGCCCTCCCTTGACGACGATATTGAATGCTGGCAGGTGGGGAGCCTGTACGGCATACATAAGTTTCGCCCTGGGATCGGTCCGGGAGAATATTAAGTTGGCTGCAAGACTCAGACAGATGATCGTCTTCCTAATCACATTGTAAGTTGGCTCTCCCTTACCGTTGTGCTATCTCGACGCATAGCCCAGTGTACTTGCCATCAACGCTGAAAGATTGTCTGCGGAGTTTTTTTTTGGAAAAGGTTCTTGCTGTCAGACGCAATCGCAACGGTATCTGGGACGGCAATACTGTTCGCTCGAACACAACTGAAAATGGGGACGGTGGCCATTGCACTTTTGCCAATGACGGCAACATCCTCTGGCGTTGCCGGTGCCTTCGCATGGCCAGTCATCTCCCGTCGATTCCACATGAGGACTAACCGAACTATCGTCGCCTGTATTGTCTTCATGGAAATCATACCCATGTATGGCCTTCTAGGCTACGTCCCGTTTGTCAAGTCATGGGGTGTAGGGGGACTACAAAAGTCGTGGGACATCTATCCCCTTGGTACGGGCCAATGCAGCACATTGTATCCATGAGTGCTATTCTAATGAGATTGCTCGTATAGGTGTCATTCGTGGCTTCGTCATGGGAGGCCTCTCCTCCTATTGCAGATCCTTCTTCCGTCTTCTAATCCCACCAGCAAGCGATGCAGTATTCTGCACTTTACGCTGTCACTGACAAGGGAAGCTCAGCCGTCGGTGTTGCTGTTGTTGGCGCAATCGTAAATGCAACTGGGCAGATCAGATCGGCGTTCTTCTTTTTGGCAATATTGATTGCCTTACCAGCACCCCTCGTCATGATGGTTGACGCGGAAAGGGGACGGGAGGATGCAGCAAGATCTGCTGGGATTCTCCAAGAAGTCTTTGACGAAGAACCTGTGGTACAAGCTGACACCGAACTTCGTGAAACCGAGGGGTTAATGGTAGATCACGACTAGACTAACCTTTCACCAATATTCTGATAGGGTAGTTATGCAAAAGACAGTTCGATTTGAAACTGAATCCAAATTTTCATTTTTCAGTCGCTATACGACCCGTTCGAGTCACAGAGCATGCCTACATTAATCAGTCCTCCGTAAACTCCGAACCCCGTTTTGGCAGACCCATCAACCAGTACGCCGGACTAAAAGTCTTCTAAGCAAGCCGAGTACCACTCTCTACAGTGCTGCAGATTCTCACGAGCTGCCTTCGTCATTCTTCACAACTTGAGATTTTTGGCCGTCAGCTCTGCCAGATTGCTCAAAATCTACCCGGAACACTGTCGCGATTCTCGCTAGACTGTAGTAGAAGCCCTGGGAACGAAATGAGTCAAAAGAACACCATATCGATATCCAACTTACCTGCATAGTCACAATCTCCACTAATGTCTGGTCACTTAAGCACCTCCTAGCATTGTCGAAGACCAGATCGCTAACTTCCGGACCGGCTATGACCTCGTCAACAAAGGCAAGCAGAGCCTTCTCCTGATCTGACCAGATGTTCGACGTAATGTTTCCAGCTACGATTGCTTCAATTTGGCTGTCTGAAACTCCAGTCGTCCTCGCAATCTGAAGGTGCTGTTTCCATTGGTATTCACAGCTTAAACGTTGAGCGTTCAGCAAGCAAACTAGTTCTCGTTGGTACAGCGAGAGCGAAGTGTCTCGAAAACATGCTGTTCCCAGTGAGATCGCGTGGGGTAGCGTTGACGGTGAATGCGCCCACATACGAAACAAGTTGAGGGGTGGGATCCCAACTGGAAGGATACTGGCAGGGCGATAGGGGATACGAACGGGAGACATCGTCGTTTGAAGATACTTCACTAACTGAAAGGCATGAAGAGATCGGTTGTTTTCACCGAACTGTAAGTTGGCTTTTGAGGATGCTATGGCTGCAAAGAAGTTTCCAAGATTTCGGTAATGTAGCATACGAAGAGCTGGAAAGTGTGTCTTCTTATATTTCTATGGTCACTTCAGCTTGCGTGACATCCACATGAAGCCTATACTTCACACAACAATAGACGAGACACTGTCTACGCAGTGGCGAGTTAGAGCATTGTCCAAGACTCCGAGTTTACCCCTATCCACGTAGTGGCGTGGGTGCATATTCGTTAAGACCAAGCTTATACGGTCGCGACAGAAATACACGCGCCCCAGGACAGTGTGGACGAGCTGCTATACAAAGACAGCTGCTGCAGGTCATGATCATTCGAGACCTGTAAGTCGCTTGAACGCATTCGTGTTCCAGTATGCAGCCAGCGAAGGGGTAGTAGCTGCGGCCGATGGCGCTATTGCTCGATGCAGCTGACGATAGTGGATGGATTCTAGCTAAGATCCTACCAACTAACATAGCAACACATCTTTATCTCTTTCCTCGACTCCGAAGATTAGATCATCATCAACCTAGAGGAGCACAGTGCATGAAACATATTAATAAAGTTCAAGTGATCATCAAAACACCACCATCCCTACTTGCAGCGTAAGCGGCGCCAGGAGAATTCTGACAAATCCAGTTGAAAATGTACTGCTCCTTCAGGTAAGTGCTTCGCTCTATCACGTCTCATTCGCCCCTCTAGTTTTTGTGGAGTATGAACTGACTTTTAATGGACGTTGTCATGCTCGCCAATATCTAGCCCATGCATCGACCAAACATCTTGAGATGAATAATCGCGATGCATTCTTCTTTACAGGCCCTAAATTCCTTTAGGCGAATCCGATAGGCTGGTCTTTTCTTATTCAGGGGCCAGAAATGTACACTCGATCCCTCTCTGGGAATCGAGATGGCCAGGGCCCTTATTCCGGTAGTATCAACTTTCAAAAGCTCCCCTGTTTCAATAATTAGACGCTTGGATGACCGGAGATTGAGGATCTCAGTGGCACCAATACCGTATTCTAGAAAATTGCTTCTTTGTGTACTGTCAAGGTCCTTCGTGACACGGAAGACATATCACCAAGCTCCTTCCAACCCTGTCGCATCCCATCTTTATCTACTCGTGCATGGAAGCTACAGTGGATCACCAAACCCCGAGTATGCCTGTCATCAGTCAATATTATTAGTAGGTTGGAACCTATGGGACTCGTGCCTTGAACCTGTATTTGGAATACAGGCATGAACATCATCCATTGGCAATTGCCCTTCTTCCGTCGTGAAGAAAGGCACTTCACAAGATGACATTATACGATCAACAACAAGGAGACTACTCTGATTGCTTCGAAAGAAACTATGCTAACCCTTGAACTTTGTCTTGTGAGATCTGTAGGGGATCACTTCACTTTTTTCGTTGTTCAAGGCCCTATTAGCGACTAAAATTCGCCAACTTCAAGCACTTTTCGAAGTGCGTTTAACACTGTCTTGTACGATACGCTGGAGATGGTATAGCATCGACGAACTGCGCTCTACACAGGATCCCAAAATATGGGAAGCTCTTAAATCTCAATTTAATCTCGCCGCCGAGTTATTGAAATCAGTCTGCGGAAGGCAATCGCCGAGCCGTGGGGATAATTATGGCAGCAATGTTGACAGGACTTGCCATATGCTTTAAACTTGCATGACTTCAGCTGAGACGATTGGACACTCAATTCAGAGAGACCTCCTTTGTCTCTGTTCCCGAGGAGTGTTCCATCACTAGTCCCATGTCTCTGGGGTCAAAATGAGGAGCTACGGCCACGGTGAGAAGAAATCCGCTTCAAATTAACACTAACAGATATTCGCCCAGTTGTGTATCGTCGACTTGATATTCCCGAAGCTCGTAGACACGCGCTTCCCAGAGTCCAATTTACTGTACCGCTTAAGCATGGTCTTCGTCGAGTCTTGGCAAGGTCAAGTGTGGTCAGGGGATACGCTATGTGGTGGCGTCCATTGACCTGAATGAAAATCTAGGGTGGAAGAACAATTTTGCTTTTAACTTGGACGTTTGCAAATCTTTCAGCCAAAGGATTTCATTCCCACTATTTGACTGCTCATTTGAGCTCCCCTCAAATCTGGATCCGAAGATAGGTGGGCGCATGCCATATTGGGGCATACTATAGGATCGCCTATCGCTGGAAGACAGGTGAACAGTCAGCTATGACAATCATACTTGACATCATAGCTTGGACCTCTAGGCAATCAATGCTTGAGAGTACAAAATGGAATTTCTTGTCAAGGAGGTACAGCATTGAGAGTCCAGACCCTACCATAGGAGATGCCAGACTTTACGAACATAGCATAGTTAGCTAGCCGAAAGTGGAGATCATGTCGAGTCGTTCGGTCCTGCAATGGTGCCTCATATGACGTGTCAAAATACCTTTGCCTTAATTAGCGGATTTCTCGTCGGCTGACTCCAGTGGCCCATGGATGGTTGTCAATATCGCCGAGGTGGACCGAGTATTTTCTTCCCCGGGCGTATCTAGGGCCATGGCGGCGAGAGGAAAATCCGGGGTAAAGGGAGGGGGGCCAAAGAACACGAAAAGCAGCGAGGCGTGTTGAAGTACCACCCGTGATAGAAAGAGAAGGCCTATCTTATGATTAAGTAAGAGGATATCATCACACTAAGACATTGTGGGTAGTTTTTCCATCCAAAAATCTGAACCAGCAATATTCCCGTCACCGACTAATCTGTATAACCGTATTCGAAGCTGGTTGGTCCTGCTTTTGAACTAATTTTTTCGTATTAAGCATGTGCAAGATCACGAATTAAGGCTCCTCTGGATTTAAGCGCGTAAGAGGAAAACTACCCAATCACTCAGTTCTCTATAGGGAATTCCCGAGATGCATATCGCGTCTGGCGCAACGAGAGGCAGCAGAGTTCTGACAGAGCTTGCGTGCTTTGTAATAGGGGTAACAGCGGTTCAGTGTTACCTCATCTGGACTCCTGATTCGCAGAGAAGTTTTTAAGTAATCAATGGACTCGATATTGTATTCGACAAGCGTTAAGATGGCTTACCCGCGAGACTTCGAAATAGAAATTCCCGCTGGCATAGCCTACCTTGTTGTGCAACTTAAGAGAGCATATTGATCAGAAATAATGATGTCCCGAGAGATGCTAAGCATATGCCACGCTTAGGCGTTTAGGCATTCCTCAAAGATCAGAAACTAGACTGCTCCTGTCCCTAAGCTAGGAGATCTCCCGACACATCGTTAAGAGCACTCACCCCAACCTTCGTTATCTGAAACAGACACCATTGCACTTCTGTCTTCAAATTATGGTAAATTTTCATCGCATTAACAGACTATCAATGTCTTCAGTCTCACTTCCTGATCCTTTCTCCTGACAATCATCAGGACTTCTACAGATCTGGTCGCTATTGGAATCGTCAGTCCAGTTGAGTCAATACTTCATTCTGGCTAAGGTTGCTCTTGTTACGCGGGTTTTTAGTCCTCACGTCCTCAACTATTGCGTGTCAACCGCGTTGTCTCAATCTCTCAAGCAACTCCTGGCGAAATTCTCCGAGCTTCAGAAAGCAGCTCAATGCAAGAACTGTACTCAGTCAGACGACTGTCCATTTTCATAGCTCACTACTATATACTTCGATTCACACCGGTCTCGAACGTCACTACTGCGAGCCACCCGGAATACATTAGAAACAAGAGGATGGATAACAGGAAACTTTCGAGACTCGACAAGGTCGTCAGCAATTGAAGAGTCCGGAAGATATAGACTACAAATCCGTCGAACACCTGTCCGACTAAGCTAATTACCCCTGGGGGATATTGAAACACAATCTAGCCGTCGATACCAGGATTCCCGAGCCACTGTTGATCGCTGCGAAGCAAGCCGAATGACCAACACCTCTTTTATACGGAAACATCGAATCGGAGATGCAACACGCCCTTATACATAAGAAAAACAGTTAATTAGCAGACTTTTTTGAAGGCTACTTCGCAAAGGCTTTGACAATGTTCCTGCTAACATCATTGAATAGGTGTCAATGGACCCGGTTCCACAGATGATTTCGATGATGCCTAAGGTATTGTATGGCTTTCGACAAGTTACTTCATTCGATCTTGGCCCTGCCAGCACAGTCGAGACATAAAAGCCGAGATGCAGAGACACACACCTCGGATGCATACACGATACCGCGTCCAATGATCTGAATGTAACATGTCCTTGCTGATAGCCCTGTGTTTCATTGAAACTATAATTTATCTACAAAAAAAGTCGTAACGCTCCGCTGGCTCTCCGAGGGCCACTACCGTGGGGGTTCGGGTCGCGTATTTCAATGTCCGCTGTTACCCGAATCTTGAAGTAAACACTTTTCAGTTGCATGCAAAGATACATAATTTCAGCATAAGGATTCAGGACGCAAACCTCGTCAGTTTTGAGAATCAAAGCAGCGGAGATCGCAACAAAGCCTCGCAATTACTTCATTTGCAAATCGTCATGTGTGGCAAGCATCATTGTGTACAGAAGTTTTCGACGAATTCGATCGTGGTCGAAGGAAGGAGCTGAATATGGAAAAGGAACTGCGAACTGGCCACTTTGGAAAGAGAAGAAACTCTGTTCAGAACATATTGATTACGGCATATCCGTTGGAAATAATCGGCTAAGCGTGTGACCACTCATGAACACTCTACAGCAAGAGTCCGCTAGAAAGATTGGTTTCGCGTCCTTACTTGCCTTTTTTTAATTTAATAGCTTCTATTACATATATTA
>JACBAH010006412.1:0-10147 GCA_014282315.1 Neospermospora avenae | reverse complement strand
GCTTTCTCATCCTTGACCAAACAAATAGATTTTCTCGTCTCTCCCCCAGGCATCGAGTTCTCACTGTACTGATCTTTCAACTCCCATCCCAGGCGGCAAACTTCTTCCGGCCAGACTCGAGGATCATGCATGTTACCTTAGATAATGCCAGTTATTATTAGGTAGGTATGGAGGCTTGGAACGTACTCGACGAGCAAGCTCTTGAGAGAGAACATCCCGCATCGCCTGAGCCTCAAGATCTCTCTAAACCCACTAGGTGTCACGTAATGAAGGGCTTGAAGCAACTCAACGTGAAGTCTGCATAAGAACTGCGACCATCCATTCAGGCCAACCCAGTAAATCTAGATTGAATTGCAGAAACTCAGAAGTGACTATTTCCAAGCCAATACCCGCAATTCTCCGTTGCCTCAAGAAGCCTCTCTGTCCCCTCCATCTACTTGTATTCCTTGTCCCCCCATTCAGCTCTGCTCTCTATCCCAATATCGCTTTCTGGAGAAGACTCAATCCTTTCACCACGTCTTGAGATAGAGCGATGTGCACTTGTCTTCTATCATCACGCATCTCCCCGTCTCCCATCTCCCATCTCAGTGAACCAGAAGATCACAGTATGCATCGAGCAATCAATTACCACAGAGCAGAATCAGATCCGTCAATCACTTACACAAGCCAGGGATAATGATAAGCGCCTCTCCTATCAGCCCAATCTAGGACCAACCGCATCAGATTAAATCCGGTAGCCTTCTAGAGAAGACAAAACTGCAGTATGAAGATAAAATACATAGAGCACTAAGCTCTAGCAAAGCAGATTCAATAAGATTCTGCGTTAGCTTACTCAACTTATTACCGTCTTCGCCATTCAACATTTTTTACACATTTCGAACCCGTCAAAGAGAAAAGGGAGAGGACATACTGAATGTAAATTTGGTACCATTTCGCATTCATTTACGAAGGCATCTAGTTCATTCCATGACTTCTATTTCATCTCAGCTGGATACATCCATGCACACATGCTTGGGGGTATGCGCAATCCTCTCGCCCATGTTTCGACTGAGGAAGCAAGAAAGATTCAATAAACACAAGAACAAGAAGTCGATTAAACCACCTGTATTATCTACCATTCCAACTCCATACTTCCTAATGTATCTCTCTCCGTTGGACCTTCCTCCATCTAGAGCGTAGAAGGAAAGACAGACTAAAGTCGTTCGTAGAATAGAATTGAGAAGCCGTACAATCATACATATTTTACATGCTTTGAAGAAGTTGAGGAAAGGGGCGTGCAAGATTTGATATCAAGCTTTCCCAACCCCCATCCCATATCTTCATCCTCTTCTCAGAATCCCTCGCAAGACTAGCCGGAATTCATGGCCAGCTGTAACACAATTTGTAACGCTATGCTCAGAAGATTGGGGCGTGCACCAGATGCCAAATTACAGACAAACAAACACAATAAAGAAGGGGGAATCCCAACGCCGGCGAAATATGCAGACGCTGCTCGCTTTGCTTGAATCGCACGAAAATGAAGAAGAAATCAAATCGGCACAAAATTACTCTAGGTTTTTGTTTTGGTAGTTGGGTTCCCAGCTGATATCGTCTTGCTGGCTGCTTCTGGAGTGGTAGGGTCCAGGAGATCTCCCATGAGTGCGCTGAGGGCCTTGAAATCTACTGGCTTGGTGATGTAGTTGCTGAATCCGGCTTCTATACATTTGTCCAGTACATCGGCCATGACATTTGCGGACAGAGCAATAATAGGCATGCGTGGGTATGATCGTTGTTGCTCCCATGCTCGGATCTCGCGACATGCTTGGTAACCATCTTTGTTTGGCATATGAAGGTCGCACTAAAGGTAAAGTCAAATCATGTCAATTGCAGGTAGCAAGCAAATTTACTTACCAGGATCAAAGAATAGAAAGAATGGGGTTTGCCAAAGACTTGTTCGGTGCATTCAACTCCATCTAAAGCCAAGTCTACTGCAATACCGACCTTGCTTAAATATTTCATGAGCACCTTCTGATTGGTAGCATTGTCCTCAACCAGCAGAACTCTGTGCCCCTTGTTCCCTAATCGTTTGCCGATATCGACATAGTTCTGTCGTGCATTGGCTACCTGCTGCTGAGCACTGAATCGGTTCCTGTCTGTGCTGAGGTCCCTTTCTTTGTCCGGATCAAAAATCACTGCGAAACGCGATGGCTTGACGGGTTTGTAAATAAAAGTTAGACGGTGATCCTGGGCCAGTTTAGTATAGTCGCTTCCCGTGCTCCGGATGACTTCTTGACGCTGGACGGGGTCGGTCAAAACGACAATAGACGTGCGTGGGTGAGAGGAAGTCTGCACTATCTGATTAATCAACGCAACCAGGTCCTCGGATGAGCCGAGATTCAAAACGATATGCGTAAAGACGACAGGAACTTGTCCACCTATCATAGCCTGAGCCTCTTCGACGCTCGCTAGACCTGTGATCTGGTGAGGCACATCCTTAGGAAGAGTCATTTGAATGTGCTGAGTTGTAGCTTCTCTACTATGCTTTTGGGGGCAGATGATCAAGATGGAGTACATTGGGGGTCGGACGTGTTTAAATTCAGCTGCGATGGTTGTCTTCGTTGGTGTGGGTGTAGCCCCCTGCGATTCGGGAGATTCTGAGGTCGTCCGCTCAGGCAGTTCCAACTTCATACTTGAGGGGTCAGGTGCGATGACTCTAGCTGCTTCGCCAAAATGGGCTAGCGATTGAGACGTCGATGAGCTCGATGAGCGTTGCGTCGTTGTGGGGGATCTGGCCGAGCGACTCGAAGGATTAGAACTACCCGACGATGGTACTGGATCGGTACCGGAAGACTCAGTGCGAGGACTTTCAACCATTGGAGATTGGACGAGCCTGTTGGCTAGAATAGGGTTTCCGCCGGCTTGCCTGATTGCACGAACTGTGGTCTCATATGAGATCTGGGATTTCAACGACACCCTCGTTGAAGGTGTCGATGGAACTGTGCTCAGCGCTGGTGTTGATGGCGGTTCGGGGTGGTCATCAATCGTGGGCAACTGAAACACAGCCGTAAAAGTAAAGGTAGAACCTTTACCTGGCTCGGCCGTGCCTTCCATTTGGCCGCCATGAAGCTCCACCAGTTGTCTAGATATGACAAGACCTAGCCCAGTACCTCCATGTGTCCGTGTGCTACTAGCATCAATCTGACTGAACGGCTTGAAAATGAGCTCTGCTTCCTCTTGTGTAAAGCCACGGCCAGTATCAATGATAGAGAACTCGAGCATGACCTCGTTATCTTCGGTGTCTGCCGACTCATTCCTCAGAACCCTGCAGCGGCTGAAGACTTCACCAACAGTTGTGAATTTGATTGCATTGCCAATGACATTCAAGAGGACTTGACGGATTCGGAATCGATCTCCTTTGACCATCTCCGGCACGTCAACATCAACAACATAATTCACCTCGAGGTGCTTGGTTATTGCGATGGTCGAAATCATCTCATTCACCTCTTCTACCAGAGAACGAGTATGGAACCAGTCATAAGAAAGCTTCATCATGCCAGCATCGGCTTTCGCAAGATCCAAGATGTCGTTGATAATGTTCAATAAACCTTCAGCACTAGACGCAATCGTATTACAGTAGTCAATCTGCTCGTCATTGAGGGGAGTGTCTTGCAGGAAACTGATCATACCAGAGATACCAATCAACGGAGTCCGGATCTCATGCGACATGTTACTCAAAAATTTGCCCTTTGAGTCCATGGCCTCCTTGAGTTTCATCTCGAGTAGTTTGTGGTCATTGATGTCTGCGCAAGCACCGAACCAAGACCCATCCTTGCTGCCAAGATTGATGTTGTCAACCTCGACACATCGAACAAGATGCCAGCGATACTCCCCAGACTTAGATCTGAGACGAACTTCAGTACTGTAGGATGTTCGACCGTTACCGTCTATCTCTACTTTGATCACTCCAGCCTTCATCAGGTCGGTGAAATCAGTGTTGGGAAACTCATGGAGTGACCCGCTGCTGGAACTGTTGGTCCTTGATAGGGCTTGGTAACCAGCCTTTATGGTCCGCTCTGTAGGTGCTGAAGACACATTGGATGTGACTGATGCCTTGCCACCCGAGGATGATTGAGAAGGATTGCGACTAGGTTCCGACGGCTTTCTTGATCTGAACAATGTGGGTGTCGGAGGACGATTGATTGGAATATGGCACTTGGCCAGATCCTCGGGATGCACATAGTCTATAAAACCCAGACCAAGCGAACTGTCAAAGTCTTGTCCAGTGTATGAAAGCCATTGTTGATTCGCAAAAGTTACCCCATCTTCTTCTGTTGCAGAGAAGATGATTTGCGGGATAAGGTTTGCCAATTGGCGATGCTTAGCCTCTGAAGCTTCGATCTCCTCTTGTCTAGCAGCCTTTACTTCTGCAATGTGCTGGTCATGAATATCCATGTGTGTACCGTACCACTGAACAATGACGCCGCGGCTGTCTCGAAGGCCAACAGCTCTTGTATAGAACCAACGATAAGTTCCGTCGAATCTTTTTAGCTGAACCTGCATCGAAAATTGTTCCCCAGTACGGATTGCATGAGCCCAGGCTTTGAGATACTCTTCTCTTTCTTCTGGATGGATACTGGCCCACGGATCCTCGTGTAGATCTTTCACACTTTGGCCTCGGTAGGTCAAGTATCGGCTGTTGACCCATACCATCTCGCCGGTGGGAGGTAAAGCAATAAAGATGTGGAGAGGTAACGAGTCTAGCATGATGCCCTTTACGCGATCTGATGGCGGTGGCATATAGTCTGGTGGGACAGACAAAGACCCGGATCGAGATTTGGGCTTTGCAGCGGTCTGACCTTTAGTAGATGGTGTAGGCAAAGACTGGAAGGTGGCACTGAAGTCTGCACCGTAAGAGTGTAGTTGAGTATGTTGTCGATCAGCCTTACCCGGGCCCTGGTTTGAAGCAGTACGCATAGCCACTCTTCGTGGGGAAAGATGTGTCTCAAGTCCCTGTCGAGAAGGGCTGATATCTCTGTTCTCAGAGCTGTCAGAAGGACGAGGACGAGGTTCCTGCTTCGGTGTAACCGTAGTTGAATTTTCTGCTTGTATAGCCAACTTCTCTTGTGTATCATCGTCACTCGTATCAATCCCTAGAGCTTCGGTATCTCTGCGTCCTTCACCAGATGTACGAGGATGTCTTTGCGATCGTGCATCTGCGGGAGAGGATTCCTTGGAAGCTCGTCGAGCACCGGTAATACTACTGGCCGAGCCTGTCTCAATTCTCGTCACCCCAGGTCTAGCCCTACTGCTGAAATAGCTTTCGCCAGACAAGTAACTCGGACTTTCGCCACTTGATCGTCTGTCCATGGAGAGTCCAATACTGCCCGGGTCCCAGCCAGGAGTACCTGGAGGTGAGCCAAGAGTACTTCTCGATACCCCAGAGTAGTCACTCGGACTAGTAATACTGCCACCTGTTGATTGCCGCGCCAAATTTTCCTCTGCAGGTGAATATGTAGGCCGTGCGGACCGCAATCTATCATCCGCATGTATACCTGCCACGGCGCCAAATCCGGTAGTCTGGGGACGCTTCCGTGATAGGCCAGCAATCTCGGTCTCTAAATTAGAGAAATGTCGGCATAGCGAGAACGAAGTTGCTAGATGAGGTGCTAGATGCTCGAGAGAATGCCGTAGCGTTGAAGGATAGGGGATAACAGGGCTCAGAATTGAGAGGATTGCAATAGGAGACTGTTTGCCTTTATTCTCTTCCTTAGACTTCGGATTCTCATTTCCAGCATCTTTCAAAACTGGATCTAAACCCTTCCCTTTTGCATTTCTCGATTCCATTGCGGCTGCATCTAGACGGAAGGCTTGCACTGGCTTTGACAGCAAAGGATGAGTAAGCGGAATGTGCAGCACAGTCCAAGACCTATCAAGCCCGATAGTCTCGGTTGGCGGCATATCTGTGTAGTCTGGGATGGAGGTTCGAGGGTTGAACGTCTCCTCGTCGACAGGCCCACTGGAGAAAAAGGGGTTCTCTGAGGTCTCGGCCCTTACAGCAGGCGATGGAGCAGGCGACTGTGCCCAAGGAGACGGGGGGGCCTGCTCATACTCTTCATATTTTGGCATTGATCGATGCTCTTGGTCGTTGACATTGCGTGATTCGGACGCCCCTCCCCGTTCAGTTGAAGAGCGTGCGCCTCGACTTGAGCGTCTAGTACCTCCTCCAAAGAATGAGGATATTCTAGTGCCAATATCTGAAGGTTTCGCGCTCTGGCTCTTATCGCTTGGCGACTCCTTTGACCTCTGGCTTAGACTGGATGACGACTTACTACCACCACTCTTTTCGTCCTTAGAAGACTCCACATAGGGATAATCGCGGGTCAACGCGATGACTTTTCCTCGGTCTAGCACTCGAAGCACACCTTTGTTGTCAATCAATGGTTCTGCTTCATAGTCCAGAGCTTGTAAGACCGAGAAGATCCGACCATTGACCTCTCTCTCGGCTTGAGCACGAGTCTCCCATTCATTAGGATGCTCCCTTGCATCTTCAAATGCCACATGATCCCGGAGAGATTGAAGATTTAACTCAGCGTTTTGAAGTGTTGCTGTACGAGGTGGCATATCTGGGCGTGTAGAAAGGTAGCTTTTGGCTCTGGCGAGCGGATTGGGACGTACAGTAGCCGCTCTATTGATCTCAGGGTTCGGAAGAAGATCACGCTTAGTGTCTTCATACGCAGTAAACGAGTGTCTACTCAAAATACCTGGCCGCAAGACTGCACGTTGGGCAGGTACTAATGCTCCAACAGACCCTTCTAATGGGGCAGTGTCCTCAGAATTCGATGTGTCATTCGTATCAACACTGCTCGGTACCAGGCTGCTCCCACGCGGTAAGTAAGCCAGACTCAGTCCATCTTCTTCAGCGACATTGAAAGTGGCCTTTTGTCCCCAAGGGACATTCTCAATATCGGTGGTGTCTGCAGGTACTGAAAGTGTGACCCTGTGTGCCTGGTAGAGAGTTCGCATCGTTTGAACCACCGAGTTCCACCAAGGAGGAAGACCAGGCTCAGAAGAGAGCAGTAGACTTATTTCATAAAGGTTCGGTGATTCGAAATTCAGATCTTCTTGCGATTCTGATGCTCCTGGAGGTTGGAATCTCATTGTTGATGCTGGAGTTACCGGACCCGAAAGGACCCGATCTTGTAGACCCGAATCAAATGAACCACCTGCATAATTGGCAGGGTTAACTGTTGGAGACAACGCGGTGAATGGTCGATGGCCGCTGAAGCTTAGCTGTCCTGGTGTACGCATCGAAGGAAATGGATATGAAGGAGTTCTTGCTGCTATCAAGCCAGGGGTCATTCCACCACGAACTGTCCTCACTGACTCTGTAGACGCTGTCTCGGGGCCAGCGGACAGAGGAGTCTCAAACGCTGCATCCAGCGACGGAGATATGGTTTCTTCATGAATTGGAGAGACTCTCGCCTTCCCTGTTAGAGTAAAAGCTCCACTGGTCCCCTTTCCTCCTTTGGCCGCCCCCAACTGTCTCGTTAATTTGTCGCGATGCTGACTGAGCTGTAATTGGGAGTCCACGGCAGTCCTGAGGCGCTCTACCTCCTCATGCGACGTGTCTTGCGGTATTTGAAAACTACTACGCTGACCCCCCACATTACGCTCTATCCCCTCCCCAGCTTCTCTTTCTAATGATGGTAGATTTTCCCTCAGCAGTTGTCCCTCCTCAGCTGGTTGCGGTACTTGACTGTTTGAACTTCCAATGGTCTCCGTTTCCGTATCGTCATCGCTTAGTTGCGGTAGCGCCTTTGCGCCAGAGGATTTGTCCGCCATCATGTCCCTTGACTTGGTTGAAGCTGAACTCGAACTTGATTTTATGCCATGCTTCGAAGGTTTGGTCGTGGACTTTTCGCTGCTAGTACGTCGTGAATTACTTGGGCGGCGAGAATGCGAAGAGGATGGTTTGTCCAGAGGAGACTTTGGCTTCGAGGGTGGTGGCATGCCGTTGCCCTGGCCTCTGGAAACGCCCCTTGCAATCTCGAGGATCTGTAGTTACTCCAACGCGAATTATTGTATTTATTTGTTACAGATTTGTCGGTGCGGGTAAGTTCGAATTCCTCTCTCGGAGGTGCCGTGTTCTGTCGTGTTGTTCGAGGAGGAGAGGAGATTGCAACAGAGTGCAGGTCGTGGTGTTTTGATCGATCTCTGTGAATAGTGACGGGGCAAGATGAGGTGTTGGTAGGTAGGGTCGGTCAGGTCTGGGATGGCTGATGGCTGGCTCGAGGCGGGCGGGATGACGACACAGATCCTCTTTTGGGACAACTGAGAACCACCACTCAGGCAGGAAAGCGCTTTCACCTCACTCGAGCATCACGAAATATGCTAGAAGTAGTGAATCCAGAACCCACCAAACACGAAGACATACCTTAGCGTTGGTTTTCTTTATTGCTATAGTTGAAAAGAAACGAAACAGAAGCAGCTAGGAATCGGGGGATTCACATAAGGGACATTAAACCAGCCAAGCGAACGCGCGCAGGCTACGCAGCGCAGGAGGGGAGAGGATCTGGTGGACCCGGAATGCATGAGGGAGTGGCTTCCCCTTTCTATTTCAACCAAATTCAGAAGCTTACTCTGTATGGTGGTAAAAGTGGAGTGCAATACAGGTGAGTATTATGAAAGATTCAGTCAGCTACCTGCCCTGTCTATTGTCCCTTGCCGAAGAAGTCTGATGTAACGATCTCGAGCGTAAGTTTGTAGGGAGGAGCCTAGTAACGAAAGCAAAGATCCATTTACGAGTAGAGTTTACGGCTAAACGTGGTCGTTTGTTGGCCAGATCAGGGTCGGAATAATCAAAATGGGCAGTGGTCGTAGAAGCAATGGTTTCTGGGTTACCTCGGAATCTCTTCCTTCCTACCTAGATATAGTTGTCTGTCTCATGAGCCCATCCCTTCGTCACGGCTGTTGAGTCTGACCTCCAATGTAAAGACGAACCTTTTTCAGGGCTGACTGACCCATGAGCCAGAATTTCAAGGTGCTACCCTCCCTACCTACCTTACCTAGATCTCGCTTGCTTTCGGTAAGTTGTGGACACTCTGCAACTTGGGGTCCCGCAAGGAATATATATCAGCGCCATCCACGAGTCTCATTCAACAAACACCTTCTCTGTACTTAGAGTCCAATGTGATACCTAAGGTATCTCTCTGGGGACTTCCATGGTCAGAGGCGTGGGATATGGCCTGATGCTTACGCGAAACCTCTGAGTTTCGATGGATCATGTAGTATTTGTACCCAGTCTTTAGACTTTTTTCCAGAATTGGCATGGACCAGCGCTCCAGGACCCCTAAACCTAAAATCCAAACGGGAGACAGAGACACTCGGATGATGGCTTGCTGGCGTATCGAGTTCCGCCGTTGGCTGCGACTCCGGGTCGCGGTAGGAAAATCCCTAGGTATCTCGGGGGATATTCGTATCCAGTCCAAGTGCCGTGTGCAGTAGTATAACATAAACGCTCTATAGCCCCCGCGTCTTGAAAGGAATACCGTTCACTTCTTTTCTGAGGCTGCGATGGCAGCTCTTCGGCTACGATGCGCCGAATTGCCCCATCCTCGCTCTCCCCTCCCCTTCACAATTGGAGAGTTCATCTCGCTCAAACAAGTGTGACCCCTGAGCATGATGACGGAGGTGGCGCTTCAGAGTCTCCATAGTAATGACGCTGCTCCCTGCATCTTCTCCGGGTCCATCTCCGCCAATCAAAGAGTCGGTCATGTGCTCTATCTGTGGGACGGCGTAGGTACTGTACCTACCTACCTACCTAGGTAAGGTACCTTGTAGGCAGGGTCAATCAAAACTTCAAGACTGTTTAAACGTTTGAATTACGATTACGGAGTAAGGCTACAAAGTTGGGGCATGTACCTATCTATATTACTCGCTACTGTCAGCACATTGGCAGAACGTTACTCTAAGACCTTATTGCTGATAGAGGGGGTGCCTTTCCTTCCTGTTCTAGGAGTAAACGACTGAAACCCTCATATATATAGGCACCTACTAGCCGGCCCACCTCCAGTTTCGCTCGGGGCTCGCTTACTGTCGGGGAAAGCGAATGTCACAGGCAAGCAAAACTGTCACAGCTCGGCCAAACTTCGGTCATTGGGTTTTGGTA
>JACBAH010006411.1:0-10145 GCA_014282315.1 Neospermospora avenae | reverse complement strand
GTTGGTAGATGATCCAGGGGGCGGGGGAGGCGTGGGGAGAGAGCGTGGAGAGGAGGCCGGAGGAGATGGATGTTAGTGCTGTTCCGACGATGGCGAAGGGCGTGTAGTAGCCTATGCGCGTGGCTGGGGAGAGGTTAGATAGGTGGTTTGTATTTGAGTGTGGAGGAGAGAGATGAGGAGGGTTTTGATATTGTATGATGATGGGACAGGGGAGAAGGAGAAGTACTAGAGATACTTACTTAGAGCCCCAGTTACAATCGACCCGATAATCTGGCTCCCGACAGAAGGCAAGTAATAGACTCCTCCCATCGTCGGACTGGCATCTTTCACGACCTGAAACCAGAGTGGCAGATAGTAAGTCACGACCATCAGACTCCCTTGACTCTGTGCCAAACGAGGAGTTAGCAAGTGTCTGATTATGATATATCAAGATTGAGAAAGGATCTGCATCAAAACACTCTTCCTGAAGAACGGAAAATGGAGTGTATAGATTTCCTAAGACGTACCAACATCATCGTCACTGCCGCACGAACCACAACTCTATTCTTAAGCAGGTAGAACGGTATCATAGCCTCATCTCCTTTCTTCCATTCCCAAGTGAGAAAAACGCCCAGCAGAACAGCCGATCCACATAGCAGACCGATCACGATCCCCGAGTTCCAAGCATATGTCACGCCACCCCATTGAACAGCAAGGAGGAGCGTGATGCAGGTGGGTGCGAAGAGGAGGAAGCCTGGGATGTCGAGACGGTGGAGCTTTTGCGAGAGGGTAGGTGCGGTGCTGGACGTGGATTTGAGGAGGAGAGCGGCGTTGGGGATGTGGATGGATGCGAGGAGGGAGGCTATTAGAGCTCCGATCTATGAGGGATAATGTCAGTACTCATTTACTTGTGAGGAGTGATATGGTGAAGGGAGAAGAAAAGGAGGTAGTCCTTCTGCATGTCTAAAAGAAGAGTTGTGAGATTTACCGGTAGGTTAATCCTAAACATGCTGTTAGTATTGCACTTCATCAACGCTTGGTGATCAGAAGGAAGTGTCTGGTTTGATCTGATTCCAAACACTATATAGGTCTCAAGAGCGAAGAGATTACATACCAGAAACACCAACGCCAACTAGCATGTTGCGAAAGCAAACCTCCAATAACAGGACCGAGCACAAGGCCAAGTGAAGCTATCCCCATCATGAAGCCCATATAAACTATAGTAATGTGTCAGGATGGATGAATGACATCCAGGAGTGACGTACAAGGTCTTTTCTCAAGAGGAGCAGAAGATGCGAGGATGGTCAACAATCCAACCGTAAGACCTGATGAGCCAACACCTGATATGGCGCGGCCAATGATGAATAGGTCTGAGGATTTGGATAGGGCGCAGATCAGCGAGCCGATTTCGAAGATCAAGACGCCGAGGAGGAATAGCAACTATGGAAAGAAGCAGTGTCAGTTTGTGAATGTATGAGTGGGTGTATATGAAAAGATGGTGTGAGAGGTCTAAGGCCGGAGGGAGGATCTACCTTTGATGTATAGTACTGGTACAGCTTTCCTGAGAGTGGTTGGAGTGCAGCTCTATGGGATTTGGATTAGCAAAATCTTGTTTGAGGCTGCTAGAATTTTGAGTGATAGCATATGCGGTGATGATTCCTTACGAGGAGAGCAGATATGCAGTTCCGTACCTACAACACTCGGGTTTAGCAAGAACTCCTCAATCATGTCTTGTTAATACGGGAAGTCCATATCTCAGGAGAACCGTTGGATTTGGAAAGGGAAGAAATGAATATGGGCTTTTCCATTGCGTACGTACCATCCAATATCTTTGATCGAGTCGAAGTCATTGGAGATGCTGGGAATTGCCTGTCTGGAAATCAACACGTAGTCATGGTACCTCACATGCATAGAATGATATTGAAGGGAAGGATAAATTCACGGATGACTTCTTACTGTAACCACGATTGTCATATCGAGCATGACGAGGAACATCACGGCAGTGACCCCAAAAAGAACGAGATGCAGTCGGATGCCAGTGATGTACTCGGGGTTCTTGTCATTGATGCTCTTGGCTTCGAGGTTGGATGATTCCATTGGATGTTCGACGTTTTCGTGTGAAGACAGAGATCTCGATTGGTTACCAGTTACATTGTTTTTTGCATGTGCCATGGTGACATGGTCATTTTTCGTAACGCCCTCTTTGCCAGGAGGACTTGCCGGCGGAAAATCCCCCAATAGGTTCATAGTGAAGATAAGCCAAGAAGCGATAAATAAAGGTGTGAAGTAGAGACGATTTTCCTTGGAGAAAGGTGTTCCTTCCCTTGACTGGCGATTTGTTTATGTACATACGCGTAGATTTCCCCCTGCCATATTGAAGTACGCGAAAGTCCCGGTTTCCCGCTCCCGACGGAGAAAGCTGAGGTTATGCACTGAATGCATATGCCTCTGCCAATCAAATAAAATAGCCTCAGGTTCGCAGCCCATCTTTCTAAGGCTGAAAGGGATCTAGCAGGTCTGAAATTAGGTTACAGGGCCAAAATTGTGAAGTGATTCGAACGGGGTTTTGGAGTTGCCTGCGCCGTTCGGCTAGTGCGTCCCGATTGGGAATACGAAGACTATTTATTGGATTCCTACCGCTCCCTGCGAGATTTATGCTTGTAGATATTCCCTGCAAATTTCACGAGACCGTAGTGGTGGACCACGTCCTGATTCTTCTATATTCTACAATGGAAATGTTATTAGCCCTGTAAATTTCCCACACTTCAGACCGGCAAGCTGAAATTAAAATCCCCCATCAAATCCAGCCAATTCGTATTAATCATGTAGTCGAAATTTTCGTCGAGCATCATATCTTCCATTCCAGCAGAAGGCATTGTTGATGGCTCTTGTATAGCAGGCTGTCCGCTCTGAGAGGGTTCTGTTGCAATCTTCGCCTCGTACCCTATGTGACGGGAGAGTTAGCCATTACTGCCGTGGATCACATAGATAGTAACACGGGTCCCCAGGGAAGCCTCGGAACAGAGTGGTGGACTTATGGGTGATTTCTTACATTGCTGCACCAATCTCATTGCCCTCGCACAGCCTGTAGGAAACGAATTGGCTCGATCTCTTACAGACTTATCTTGAACTTTATCTACAGAGTCGCCAATACTTTGGAACCTCGAAGCCAGCTCATTGAAGTAGTACGATAAGTTCGTCGTCTGTCTGACGTGTGCTAGATCCCAGCCTATCTCCTCGACCAGCGAAAGTTTGAGGAGAGTTGAGAGGCCACGGCCCATGTGCGATAGATCAATCACGCTGAGACCTTTATAGGCTTGCACTGGCTGTTTGATGTATCCGTTCAATAACGTTTGGCTTGACATTAAGCAGCCATAAAGCATATCGATGCGATGAGGGCTAACACTTCCAGATCCGCTCGTCTGGAAGAAGGGCTTGTAGATACTAGGCTCAAACGTGAAGATCTCTGCACTGTTATAGCTCAGAAGCATGGTCGCTGAGGGGTACACCAATCCATTAGCCTCATTGAGTAGTCGAAAAATCAGCATCTGGGGAAGCACATACGATCTTGCTGTGTGCTAAGCGGGAGCAATTTCCAGAATATTTCCATCTCAGCCCGCACCATTTTCACAAGCATCCATATGGGAGCTTTATTAGAGTCAACCTTCGCCTTATCTGCAAAGCCTCGATAGACCGGCTCCACGATATTCTGCAACTTGCATAAAGAGGCCAGGAGAACATCCGAGTCATGCTCAGCGGCTGTGAAAAGTACTTCGCAACAAAGCTCCACGTAAGCCGAATAACGTAGTCCTTCCATCTTCTTGAGACAGCATGCAGAGCTATCTAGTTAGTCCGCTTGAACTATGGGCGTGAGGACCAAATGGATACTTACATTGAAGTCAGAAAGTAGCAACAGAGAAGTGCTCTACGCTCATCAAGAGTACGTTCGCGCTCTTCTTTTGGTGATTTTGCAGTCGCTACATCATTGAGGGGACCATCATTATCATGCGTAGACTGCGTGAGGCCTAAGTCAAAGAGTAATGCTAGAGAAAGCTGATGGATTCCAGTCGACTGCGAGGATGGAATGACTGGTGAGTAATAGTATGACCTGAGGATAATCTTGTCAGCTAAGGTATCTTCTTCAGGATGAAGAAAGAAAATTGTACCATGCATTGTATACAATCATGCCTTGAAGCATATCCAAGCTCTTTTCTCCCCCCAGAAGCATTGCCGACGAAATGTCCATCAGGAACTGTTTGCTCATTTCAATTTGACGGACCCGATCCTGCTGAAAGGCGATTATCATTATCGCTTTATACAACCAGGGTCTCTGAGTCCGGAGGGTATCGGCAGACTGATTACTCGGAATGAATATGAAGGGAAACCGGGGGTAAAACTGCTCTCGGAAGATAGAGAGGAGAGTATTAGCATTTTGTACAGCTGGAACCGTGCCGTGAGCCTGCTGACTGGCACAAGATATCTGATTGCCAGCTTGATCTAGCATAGGTGGAAAGAGCTTATGTCCACCGACGAAGACCTGAGTTGAGACAGCTTCGGATGGAATACAGGCATTGTGACAGTTGTCCACTCGATTTCCATTGGCCCAGCGACTGTCTCAAGCATCAGCATACATGCTTGCTCAAAGTCCAAAATGTTGCAAGACATAGATGAGCAACGCAGCTTACCGATCACCAGAAGGAAACTCGGTGTCCTGTTGACTAACTGGAGCGTCTGCAGGAGGTGATGGCTCGCTAAGCCCAATGCTCTCCGGTGATGTGAGATGCGAGGACCTGATTGGTACAGCATGTGTACTCGAAAGCAGTGACACGAGACTCTCGATTTTCTGTTCTAGAGCTGCTGTATTACTACCCCCATATCAGTAAGCAATCCTTGTAACGAAATTTGGAATAGTCACGATCCATTGTTTGGAGACCTTCGTTTCCGTATGTTTCGTGGCACTACAAGACATTCTTTATTTAAGCGAGAGCATCTGCCAAGTTTACATGTCAGTTGGGCCATGCATTCGGCTGTTCAGACGTATGGCAATATGAACAACAGAAAGGAGAACTCTTCCTCGGCTTACCTGGCACATTTTCCTTCATTACTCCGAGGGCAACATTTTGCTTTCGCTCGCGAGCAGTTCTGGCATGCCTTGGTCGAAGTTCCCGCACTCGCTGGACCTTCTGTTTGCGCCTGAAGCATCATCCAGTCAGTTCCTGCCGCATAAAATTTAGTGGCTGATATTGCGGCAGAATATAATGAGTAGGTGGAAAGGAGAATACTGGACGGCCGATGCGACCGAAGTAGCGATTCTTATGGTCTTTGTGAAGCACAGGAGCGGAATAGGAGTTTTGGGAATGCCCGGTGCCCGGTGCCCGTTCAACGGATGACTCAGCACGGACGGAGTCTGAGTGAGAAATACAATATGCCTCGTATTCTGCTGTGGGAAATCGGCTAGGCACGTCCATTCTCGAAATTCGTAAGCACAAAAATGACTTGCTGCACTCTGAATACAATGGGAAAGTCGAGGGAATTCTTAAGTGTCTCGTGACTTGATATTCATTCTCTACTCAACTTGCACGATTGGTTGTGCACCTGGCAGCTTTATTCCATACTTACTCGTCATCCTGGATGTATCTGTCAATATCATCACAAGAGACGAGTAACATTTGTCAGAAAATTTCCTGAATGTGTGAGATTACTCGAAGACTTGCACTTGAAAGCAAACTAAACTAGGATTCTTCCGGGCAATAACTGGACAGTGTTGACAAATTTAGTATCTTCTTCAAATGAACGCGTCGAGCAGAACAATTTTGATAAGGTGTTGATATTTCAAGGTCCTTCTGCGGAGAAGTCGAACGTAAGCTATAAAGCCCTGGAGCTAAGGTATCAATTGACGGATTGACTAATAGTGACATCCCGTTTGATCGGGAGCTGTGGGTGCTTGCGGATACTACACCACATCTTACGAATGAGCCTAGCTGTTTTCTTCCAACCGGTTTGAACAGATCGAGGACATGTTGGCTTCTGTATCGCCAAAACGTAAGCTGAGATAGCTTACAGTAGTATTTGTGCACACCAACGTCCCAGCTGAGCCGATTCATTATTCATCGTGATCAAACAAAATACAGAGGTATGAACAAACCTTCAACGCTTCCATCAAAGTTACTCATGGCCAAGAGCATATGGGTGTGGCTTTTACTAGTGTTACACAGGAAAATAACTATATTCTGCCTATACTAGAGACAGATGAGCCCTCCTTGTGAGAAGTGAGAATGGCCAAAACAGAGGTACTTAGCATGATCATGGATAGGAGTGTGTGTAGCATGGAAGCTGGTAGCCTAAATAACCAGAGCAACTAATTTGAGACAGAAAGGTATAGGAATCATGGCTTAAATCACAGAAAATAGTTTCCATCCTTACAGTGTTCTCTCACAAGTTTAAATCATCTCACAAGCCTAAATCTCCATAATAACTCTCAAGAGCGCGCTGCGCTTGTTGCATGGTACATTCAGCCCAATGACTTCCGATTTCGAAGACTTCCAGTCAATATTGTGTGGACTCTATAAATCAAGCACCCACACGGCCTTCTCTTTCTGGTCTTGCAATAGCCATCATCAGTCCATTACAATCCTAGCAAAGTTCAATTCCGGTTTCCTGTACCCGCCAAGCTGCATGTCGTTCAACCTAGTCAACGTCCTCAACACGACCCTCACATCCCCACCAACCTTTTTGTCCTCCAGGAATAATTCCTTGCAGTCTACCAATTTCCTCTCATCCCTCCCGTCCTTCTCCTCCTGCTTATCCCCTCCAGCACCAACACAATGCCCACTAGCACCTCCACTCCCCCTCCTACACCCACTGCTCAGAACGCCTCCCGTCAGCACCAATATCAGAACCTCCAATGAATTTATACCATCCCTATGATGAAACATCATGTACCTCGAATCGCCCGTTCCACCTTCTAATCTAGCGGCACCTCGAGGGGATTTCATCTTCCACATCTCATCTCTAACCGCCAATCTCTTGATAACTCCTTTCCGCGAATTCTCCGCATCCTCTCCAATACCTCTTCTTTCCGCAACAATCCACTCCTTGAAGTCCCTCGTAATACTATTGATATCATCCAAATACAACGTATCATCACACCTTGGGTTTCCATACAAGCTTATGGGATGTGTAAATTGCTCCTTCGCGGAGGGTAGGAAATAGAGAACGAAGGTCTCGTTATGGACTAGCCGCGATTCACGACAGGTACGACGAAGGTGGGCTGCTGTGGATGTGCGGGGAAGAAGGGCAGGGGTTTGAGGAACTGAGTAGGCCCATATTTTGAGACGGAGTTCGGTCGGGAGGAGGGGGAAGAGTGTGAATTGAGCCATATTTGGAGTTCTTTGACTGAAGAACTAAGATCTGAGGAGTGTGATTTGTTGGTGAAGTGAGGTAGATTGAAAGAAATATGTGCGTTGAGGATTAAGTGTCTTGGGAAACAAAGTTGGGATCTATGATGAGTTGTCGTTGATTGCATGGCGGGGTTATGGACGCTAGATGCAGGGGCTAGCTTCGGCAGTCTTCATTAAGCGACCACAACAACCCAATCCGGCTCGGTCTTTTTCATGATTTGACAGTCAATCACGAGGAAGACAAAACATTATGTTCTGTCGTGAAAAGAGCCTGTCCATATGTAACACTTCTTGGACCTCGGTTAGGCTCTGCTGCACAGCGATGAAGCCAGCAGATTTTCATCTTGGAGGGACTCCAATTGGGACCAACACTTGCTATTTTTCTATATTAAATGAAGTTTTTCTATTCGCCTCTGGTATAGTTTGCGATTGGTGATAAAATTATGTGATAATCATCGGATTCGCTATATTCGCTGCATTCGCTACAGTTGCTACAAGTTTCAAAATCAGCAGCATCCTGAAGAATGATTTCATGCATACTCACGTATAAACTGAGCGTACCCAATTGATTCCACCTGAGCATCTGCTATTCTTTCTTTTCAGCACGAAGTTGAGTGGGATTCTCGAAAAAGAAAGATCAATATTGACCGGTGCGCACGCAAGCAAAAGGGAATCGTTGCGCAGAAGTATCAGCAGTTAATTCGCCAAGGGTTTATCGATACCAGTATCAACATCGACTTCATGGATTACCCTCTGGGCCTGGAATGGTCTCAATTGAATGTATGCGTGAGTGAGCCTTCTTTGTAGGAGAGGTCAATCACGTTCTTATTGCATGACGTGGCCTTAAACATCACAACAATGACACTATCAAGTTCCCTTTCGAGCCCGAAAGGAGAAAGCGCCGTTACTTACGGGCAAAGTCTCCTTCAATATCACAAATCCGAGGAATCGAGTAGTTCTGGCTAATCTCATACTTATTCGACAATGAGATGTATTAGATGAATGAAATGCTTCGCGTCTGATAAAGCCCAGACTTTAATGCACCGAAACGGCAAAGCCACGGACGTACAGAAGTTTGGCCAAACCTAACTACTATAGTGGATAAGAAATTCGGCTGCTTCCAAAGTCCACCAATACCGAATTCGCCGAAGAAGTGTGTGCTTTCAGCTAAATATTCTGATATTAGACCGATCGTCCCATGTGAGCAATAGCTCACTTTGAAGGGTTCGCGGCATCTCTGAAGAGATCTTGAGTAACATTACCCATCGCCAACTCCACGCGTCTCACACAGTATCCGCTTCGGAATATGGGACCATACTCTCATCATCCGGGTATGTCACCTTAACACGAATAAAACGACTAGCGATTGAGCTTCGCTTAAAGATCTGGAGGTTGGCCGTTGAACCCAGCAGCGTTCAGATCGAGTGGTCGAGACCGAAACGCCAATTTTAATCAACTGATAGTCCGGCGCTCTTGCATGTGTCGCAGGAGGCCAAGTCTGAAGGGTTGAGCATTTACAAGCCTGCCTCCAATCCTTCTGACTCGACATCCCCGATATATGTCAATTTCGAACTCGATACTATTCTCTTCAAATGGAAGACTTTTGGACGGAGGACAGCTAAGCACGCTCTTGCAGTGAGGGAAGATTGTCGACGTATCAAGTTCCTGCTCATAGAAATTTGTATGCGCTTCAACATCGGTATGGGCTGATCAGATTTCACAATTTGATTGAACTCCAGATCACAGGCTGCACGGAGCAAATCTTGAATACTATTGGAGATGCTCGTTGCGAAGAACCCTCACGCCTTGCATCAAATAAGTCTTGCCTGGGAAGAAAATATACAGCTTACCGGAACTAATTTGATTGGATCGAGGAGCAAATTGCAGGTTTAATTGGTGGTTTGAAGCTTGGAACGAAAGGTGTACAAGGAGGAGTGCTGGGCGTCCGACGCAGGGTTCGGGTTGCTGGCAGTTGATATTTAATGTGATCAACGACTTAGCACATGAGTTTCTTCAGGACAGAGAACTTCATGGGCGCTTCAATGTAAGACATCTTGTCATGTAGCATTCATTTATCTTACTCAAAACGATGGTCATAATTATCGAGAGCGACACGTGATTTGAGGCGGTGGGCCACTTTTGGTCACTCGACTGGCAGAATAATCCGAAGGTAGATCATAGCTGTGGGGAGGACTCATTAACCCATAGCCGTTTCACTCCATACAACAAAACCAAACTTGCTTGAAGATGCCGAAAGAGAAATCAGTCAACCCGGCGCAAGCTCAGCGCAAAGCAGAAAAAGCTAAAGCTATAAAGAAAGGTATATATGAAACCCCTACAGGCCTACAGGCCCTATTCTCTTGTCGCAGAAACTCCTCAAATCCAATTGCTCTTAAACACAATGCTTGACCAAAACTGGATCTAATAGGGATTCATAGGGAAAGCAGAGAACCAAAATCGGCGCAACGAAAAACTCGCAAAGCGCAACCCAGCACACATCGAGAAAGAGCTCGCGGAACTCAAATCTCTCGAAACTGCCGGCACTTTAACATCACACGAGAAGTCTGTTCTCGAAGGGCTAGAACGGGACCTGAAAGCTGTGAAGAAGGCGAGGGAGGCTCTGGGAGATGCAGCGCCGAAGTTTGGAGCTGGGGAATGGAGGGACAGGGGCGAGCGCGGAGAGAGGGGTGGTAGAGGAGGCATGAGAGGAGGAAGGGGAGGAGCGGGCGTTTTGGGGAAGAGGAGGAGAGATGATGGGGACAGTAG
>JACBAH010006410.1:0-10139 GCA_014282315.1 Neospermospora avenae | reverse complement strand
CTTACAGGCTGAGTTGCCCTGCGGAATGTGTACGCGGGAGTCATGAATATATATATATGTATTTATGTATATGTGTGTGTATATATTATTGTTCGCGAAACTGAGCACACTGTGTGAGCTTATGCGTGTATAGCTCGCATGTCTTAGCCGCTTAGCATGATGGGATTCGTAGATTGTCTGTCAATGGGGTTCTTTTTCCAGATGAAGATACGGTTCGGGAATGGAAAGTCTGGATTTCTGCTGCTGGTACATTTACTACATACCTTAGTTGTTTTGGAGGATATGTTTCGATGAGAGTAATTCGATATCTGAGAAGGGTTCTTCTTCGGAGAGCGTGGGAAGTTTCAAGATATTGACGAGTCTGATTTGCTTGGCTTTTTGGGTGGTGATTAGTATCCGAGGCAAGACTGATTTGTTTCTGGGAAGCAACGAACTTCGAATTGCGTAGTATGCTCATCTTCTACGGTTGACACATTGAGTTGCCTGATATTCAGGAAGCGTTTTAGACAATGCCTTTGGCAGTTTGTTAACCTTCAAAGTGAATTACGGTATTTTCTTGTGCTTGGTAGTTCGCCGGAATTAACTTTGTGAGGCCCTAGTTTTTTAATGCCGCACTGCTGCAACACCTTCGCACTGAATCGTTATTTTGTCATTCAATGAAGGCAAGTAGAGAACAATGACTTTCAACTCTCCCACTTCTTGAATCATTTTCCCAAGTGCATGTGTATTCAGCGTGTTCTGTTGCGCCATTCCACTATCAGCAAGATTATGGTATCATAAATACACCCGCCTCTCATGCATCCATCCTCGCCTATTCTACATTTCCATTACTTTACACCCCACTACCTAGCCCTTCTACCCCCACTCCATCTTTCAACAGCCGCTTCAATTGTTTCAATGTATCCTCACAGCCAACCTCTATACCCATCAGTACTTCTCCACTTCTCCTGTCACTGATTATCAGTTGTGTGACCAGCCAGTAGTTATATCCGTTGCGGAAAAACCCCATGCTGGCCCATAAGTTGTTGGGTATGGAGGCGCGGATCTTGAACCAGAGCGAGCGCCATTGCGAAAGAGCGATTTTGATAAGTTGTACGTTGGTGGTTGATGAATTGGGGAAATTCGAGTCAGTATTTGTGCCGGGTATGTTACCGGGATGAAGATGTGTTGGTGTGGGTATTCGAAGAGGTGTGGAAGAGCCGGATGTGGATATCTTGGGTGAGTAAGACTGAGGGAAATGAGTTATCTGTGTGTGGGCTGTGACGTAGAGAACTGTTTGATTGATTAGCGTCAGTAAAAAAGAAGGATGACGGTAAGGAACTTAAGGAGACGTCAGCGACTTACGGTGTATCAAGATAAACATGTCCATAGGTGTTAACCCCAAGTGATTCGCTTTTGCACCATGACCAAATACCTGACTCGGCTTGTATAAGCTTTGGAAAGCATCTACGGTGGTTAGGTTCCGACTTGGAGTGAACTTAGGCTCCTGAAAGGGATGTAAGGACGAAAATATGGCATCTTCACTCGGAAGGTCGAACTTCATCTCCGATAACGTAAGTCGGCACGGATAATTGGCGAAGAAGCAAAATGCACAGTCGAGAAGGGTCATGGTATTGATCATTCTTGACTAGATTTAGCGAGATATCTGAAAGTGGGCTGAAGGTACTTACCGTATCCGTGACTCTTGATGTAGCCACAATACCTCATCTAGGCTGTCCTCGTACCTGTGCTGGGCTTTAAGAAGGCCGAGCCTTCTAGCTACCTAGAAAATTATCAGATACAAATCGAAGCAAAGAAATCTACTTTGATGTTAGCTTACCTTGACAAGAACAACAAATCTGGTATCTGAAACTCGTTTCCTCGACACCAGACTTCCTGCCCAGAACTGTACGCACACCATCAAATACGCCGCTTGAAGATGCTGGAACGCTAGTATACCGGGTGCTATTGACGCTGGAGCCGAGGCCGACGGGGCTCTCAGCATATGCCTAATCTCATACTCGTCTGATATGTCTTCGAGTGAGAAGAGATATAGTTCCACCAGATCTAGAACTAGCTTTGCCGTGCTAGCCTCGGCGTCAACTTGTGAGAATATAGCGCCCATTAGAACCATAGAGATAAGTAGCGGAATTGGAGTTGACTCGACAGTGAAGGTTGCTCGATGAATAATCAAGCAGTGCGGATGCCAAAACTCAAAGTAAAGCGCAATGAACTTATTGATCCTCGATGGCGTGAAGAGGTAGTTCAAGTTTTGTGAAATGTGTGCTTGCTCCGGAGGACTGATCTGTAAAGAGACAGCTTTTGCTAGTATCGAACCAACGATTGCTGCTGATTGCGGACTAGGAGGCTCCCAATCTCCTGTATAAGACCAGCCAGTGATTGGTTGTTCTGTGGAATAATTGGGGGTTTCGCCGAACGGGTTATTCAAGAACTTTAGAAGATTTTCTCCGTCGAACACAGACCAGTCAACAGGCTCTTCATCAAGACCATCAGTGGGGTCCCTGCCATTTTCACTCACGTTTCCGAACGTGTCGATTATATCTGTTGAGCTGGCAGGGTTTGGAGGTGCGTTCCGAAAGCCGAAAAGTGTCCTTTGTGAGGAAGGCATTCGTAAGCAATCAATGAAGCTCGCAGTTCCGGAATTAAGAAGGAAGTTTATCGATCCTCTGTCTGTTGGACTATTCTCTGATCCGGATTTAGGTGCTGGATTTGGAGTTAGCGAGCAATTCTAGAGAATTTGGGACTCGTGAAGTCCCACTTTCGCTTCGGACTGGCATTGCTTTAATTTGTAGTCTTGTAAACCTGCACTCAATTTGTTTGTGTTGACATGTTTTGCAAGGGCTGCTTCCATCACAACCAAGTTTCATAGATGTACACTGGATCGATGTTAGCTTTGATTTGAAATTTGATACCATAACGTACTGAATCACAGGCATGTGATCTTCGACCACCTCTTGCAGCTTCGGGTATGGGACGATTTCTGCGCTGAGTACAAGTGGGATAATGGTCTCGAAGATTGTCACTACTTTGGTCAGGACAGCCTCAACGATTGGAAGGAAAGGTCTTGCCTCCTCGTGAAGGCGTCATTGCAAAAGATACAGGAGTACGGCTTCACTCCGGAGTCTTTGATAGGAGTTAGTTACCAATATACCAAGAACATTGAGTGATCGAGGAAGAACATCGTATCTATATGGAGCTTACTTACGCCTTAACTGATGTCTTTTCAGATGATCGGTCCTAGAGAATTTCTTTCCACAAACAGAACATTGTACTCCCTTGCAATGGGCGGGGCTTTCTAGCTTTGCGGCTCCCATGTTGTTCAGAGCCGAAGATGGCATACCGAGAGCTTCGGAACAGACAAGGAAATTGAATGATAAAGCAAGTCGATTGGAAGGTCAGGGGTCCAGGGGTATCTGGGTATTTGTCTATCACTGAGTTGGGGGGAACGGGCCCGGAAGGCAACGAAGATATCTTGGTCCCGTCGCGATGATGGCGCTCCACTTCCCTGGGATTTCCCCCGCAGATCGTTCGGCCCACTATCTCTCACTAGCGTAGATGTCCTCGATCTGGCAGGTGGGCCGCCCCTGTCCTGTTATGCTTAAGATATGTGGCTCAGTGGGGCGGCTACCTTTTCTGTATCTGTAATTAGAGTTCAGAGAAGAAGGCTGCTTCTCATAAGAGCAAGTGATCCAACCTAGTGCATCTGGCACTCAATTGGCTGCTCTGGCTCTCAGAAGCATGGGCAAAGGTAACATCAAAAGTCGAGAAGAAAGAGAGAGGGAGAGAGGGAGAGAGTCAGCAATTAGACTAAAGGCTAAAGGTTCGTACATCAAAATGAAAGATGTAGATAATTGAAATCATCACAACACGCTTCTAGAACAAGCCTGTCGCCTCGTATAATCAAGACATACTAGACCATGTCATCCTCCTAAGACATTATGAGACCATGTGAACTAAGCTCATCGAGCTGAATACATACGGCGATAAACTCCGGAACCCCTTGACTTGCTGACTTGCTGGAAACATCAAGGACCGTGATGGACATAGGTGAGCAAATTTGTAATTATAGCTTCAGGTTCCGGACAATCTGTCACTGCTCAGCTACCGAGAGCAAAAAGCATCATCACATGTTCCCATATCGTTGCAGAGTACCGAGGCCTCCCAGAATTCGAAAACAAATCAGAATGGAGCACTACGAAAATGAAATGTACTTGACATGAACGTTATAATCTTCGAGGCTTGAATGCCAGAATCTGACAGATCTCAGTCCCATCGAAGACTTCGATCAAGGAGACTCGGTCCACGCCGAAGCTAGGAGAAACCGCTCTGATGTCGCAGTCAAATTCGAAAGGCTGGACCGACATAAAGAGAACTAGACACACGAAGTAGCGTGAAGGTAGCTTCGTGATATCGCGGAACTCCTCCAACGCCAATACTATTGCTGACATTCCTCGGGGAGGAAGAGCATGGTGGTAAACAAGCTCGGCTACGGGATCCACTTTCCAGGAAATAGCACCTTAGCGTGTTAGTGCTAAGTAAGCAGAAGATCATCATCACTCATCATCCTCTTCAGCTTGCTCCTCCCACGCATTGTTCGCGTCCTGAGCGCGTCTTCCTTTCCAACCCAGAGAGCGGGGTCTGAAGGTTCACTCACGACTGCGTAAAACGTTCTTGAGTCCCGGCCAATCGATAAGGCAATCGATAAGCCCCTCCTCTCCCACGTACACTATGGCGTAGGTAAGGAGCAGGACACTTTTCTAGCTGATGGTTGTGTTTTCTCCCTCATCTCTTATTATCTCATGCTTTTTATCCTTTTCTGAGTCTTATTCTCTATTGATATTCAAAAACTTCTGCAAATATGCCAGTATTTACAGATCATTCCACGTCTTCGCGTGACCTTCGTGTTCTTCCGTCTTTTGCTGCTCCTTTGCCGCGTCTAACACCCAGTTTCGAGCCTGCAGGCAGCGACGAGAAGTATGAAGTATTGATTGCAGGAGTCAGTAGCTTATATCTCTATTCGAACTGGCTAGCTAATAGCAAGCAGGCAGGACCAGCAGGTCTTTTCCTAGAAGTTCTCCTCGCACGATACGGTCTCAGCGACACATCTCTCTTATGCATCGACTCGAAACCCACAGCTCTGAAGTCCGGACAGGCAGATGGCCTACAGCCGCGTACACTCGAGGTGCTGAAAAGTCTGGGCCTGGCGGATGAGATTCTCACAGAAGGCTGTCAGATGTGGGAGGTGGCGTTCTGGAACCCAGCCCAAGACAGCAGTGGCAGTATTGAACGTACCTCTATTGTCCCAGATGTTGCGGTTGCCGCGAGATTTCCTCACGAGGTCACTATCCATCAGGGCCGTATTGAGCGGATACTCGAAGATGACCTCAGACGATACTCTTCCCGTGGTGTAGAGCGATCCACACGCCTTACAAAAGTTGTACTCGATGAAGCTGGAGATGCTGAATATCCTGTCTCGGTGGAAATTGAAGGTCCGCAAGGGATACGTAGCGTTCGAACAAAACATCTGGTCGGCGCAGATGGGGCACACTCGCTGGTCCGCAAATCTATGGATTTCAAGCTTGAAGGAGAAACTTCAGATTTCATTTGGGGGGTGGTGGACTTTGTTGCGGACACAGATTTTCCTGATATTAGGCGCAGATGTGCCATACATTCGAGTAACGGTAGTGTAATGGTCATTCCCCGAGAGAGGATTGCTACTGGAGAATATTTGACGAGGCTGTATGTGCATGCACAAGATGAGGTAAAGCCTGATGGTGACATTGCTGAAGAAGAAGGCGTGAAGGGTGCTAGTAAAGAGGCAGCAAAGGCACGCAGGGAAAGGATCACTATGGAAAGTATTTTGGCGCAGGCACAGGAAGTGTTCAAACCTTATTATATCAAGCCGAGAAGAGCAGATGCCGTGGACTGGTGGGCCGCATATCAGATTGGGCAGAGAGTGTCCGAGAAATTCGTCAAGCAGGATTCGAACGGAGTAAATCGAGTCTTCATTGTCGGTGATGGTATTCTACCTTTTTAGATTTGACTTGTTCTCAAACTGACATGTGCAGCTTGCCACACCCACAGTCCAAAAGCCGGCCAAGGCATGAATGTCTCAATGAGTATGTTAAATTTCCGCCCTTGAAGTCTCAGTGATATTCGATCAAGATTGAACTTTTTCTGTTATCCTGATCCATCCTGAGATACTGAGAATATAGCATGCTAAAGCTCTAAAGTGGACTCATACAATCTATCCTGGAAGCTTATGCATTCGCTCAATGGACTCTCCCCAGTCACTGCATCAGGAAACACCGTTCTCGACACCTTCGAATCAGAACGGCTCACCATCGCCAAAGAACTCATCGCCTTCGACAAGGAATTCTCCTCCATGTTCTCTGGCAAAATTGGCACCGAAGGGACCGAAGGTCTGACACACGAGCAATTTCTCGAGGTCTTCAGCACCGGCAACGGCTTTACCAGCGGCTGTGGAATCGAGTACCCCGAGACGTCCTTGGTTCGAAAAGCTACACCAGAAGGCCTAGTAACAGGTTCGGATCATCTCAGTGGTGTCCTGAAACCTGGAAGGAGACTTCTGAATGTGAAGGTTAAGCGACATGCAGATGGGAATAAGAGGGATTTGCAAGATGGTAGAACCTCCATTCCAGTATACATGACTAATCCATGCTAACGGTCTCAGATTTCCCTTCCAATGGCCGTTACCGCATTCTCATCCTCGTCGCCAGTGATCTCCTCGCCCCCTCTAGCGACTCCTGTATCACCCTCTCGTTCGTTCCCTCCCTTATACACGTCTACCCGCCATCTCTCGTCGAGCTCATCGTTCTGCACCCTCTTCCCTCCAACACTTTCGTCTGGAAAGACATCCCTGCTGCTGTGAAGGATGAGGCGGAAATGAGTTTCTACAATGCGACGGAGTTGGAGGATGCGTATGCTGTTTATGGTGTTGATAGAAAGAAGGGCGCTATGGTTGTAGTCAGGCCGGATGGCTATGTGGGCTGTGTGGCAGATTTGAAAACTGGGTTAGGGACGGTGGAAAGGTATTTGAAGGGTGTCTTGAGAGTTGTTGGGGAAGAGAATGGAGGGACGAATGGGAGTGGTTGAAATGACAGCTTCGCGTGGGTTGAGTTCATGGTTAAATCGACTTCCTAGGGGCATTAACCATAGTATTCCTTTCGAATACCTGTAATCTATAAATGCTGATAAACAATCCCACGACCCATAGAATAAATAGCTACGCTAACAGACACATAAGCAGCAAGGAAATTTCTCGTCAGAAACTGCCTCCAAGCATACCTCTTTAACCTCATTTTCGCCCCAAGCCTCTTCTGGTAAATGATAGCATCCGTCAAACCTCATCTGAACTCGAGGAATTTATCGAGTTCCCGTGCTGGACATTTCGTAACCACCGAAGCACTTTCCATCCGATTCAGCACCGCCTCCCAGCTCTACAGGAAATCCTCTCCGACCTCTCCGAGCTAGCACAGCCTTTAAACGTCGGTTACGACGGCCTCGTTCAACTTCTCAGCGAGCACATCCAAATCCTCCTTCTTCTGCTTGGAGAAATCCCGAGCGGGGATTCTGCTATGAAAGAGCAGGTCAAGGTCGTCGTTGGAACGATTAATGGTCTCTGGGAGACGGAAGTAGGCCCAGAACCATAGCGCAAGACAGGTACCTGCCCAGACAAAGCTAGAATTCTTCAGTATAGTTCATGAATCAGAAGCCCAAATGACGTTGCACGTGTTTGGCATACCCAGTCTTGCCGTGCATATTCAGTGTTTCGGGGTTCATCAGATATTGTTGGAGTACCCCTCCGCCGATACCAGAAAGCAGATTGGCGTTACGAGCGAGACAGATAGTTTTTTGGCGAAGACGAGTGGAACCTATTTCAGCTGGAATGATCCAGCCGAGTGGACCTACTGAAATCTGATAAAAGAACATCCAAACAAAAGTGAGGACTCCCTGAAGGATGCCAATCGAAGGACGGTTGGCTGATTTACTCAGACCACCAATAACACATAGCACGACTGCCATCCCGGCTACCCCCCAGAGATACATGGTGCGGCGGCCGAAGTTGTGCTTCATGAGATCTAGAAGCTGCTGTCAGTCTCGAGTGGATGGTGAGAACATGATCGAACGTACACCAATTCACCAAGCAACCCGCCAAGGCGACAGCTTGTAGTCCAATAGTGAAGTTGTAGGTAGAAGACGTCCCAAGGTCAATATTCTGGAAGAAATATGAACTGTTAGAGCCTAAGCAGAGACCACAGAGAATCTGCCCAGCCGCAGCACCACAAGCAATCTCGGTACGGCGACGTTCGACAACGGGTAAAATGCAATCCAAATATCTGGTTCCGACCTGGAGTTGCTCTTTTTCGTTCTTGTTGTTATCGAAAATTGTTTCGAACGTGCGAATGGGGTCGATATTCGTAGCCTTTCGACTCTGGAGTCGGCGCAGTGTCTTTTTTGCTTCATCAAGGCGATCGTTGCGGACGAGATACCAGGGACTATCCGGTGCAAACCAGAGCACGGGGATGAGAAGAGAACAACACCACTGTACCGCAAGCGGGATCCGGTAGGCCCATTCATCAGAACGGGTTGAAAGGCCTTTGAGCATGCCAGCCGATATGAGTTGCCCGATTGCGAAGCTCATGTTGGTAAACGAGGTCATGTAAGGACGGAGTGAAGCTGGAAGAATTTCGGAAGCGTAGGCAGATGGTGTGGTACTTAGTATGCCCGATGTGATGCTGCGGACGGTCATATTCTGGAGATAAAGAGAAAGTTGGCATTGTAGCTTACCCGTACAGTAACTCTCCAATACACAGTATCTTGACATTAGACGCAAAGAAGGTAATGAATACAAATCCGATCAGAAACGTCAACGCGCCGATAACGACACGGATTGGTCCGTATCTTTTAATGAGAAGGCCATTGAGGGACGAGCCAACAATACTTCCCACAGCAGGACTACCATTGATCAAAGATGATGAGAGAGCAGTGAGCTGATAACCACTGGGTACCTGTTTGGAAATGCCGACGAAATGACCGAAGTGTTCCTGGAAGGAGGCTATAAAATGTCAGCCGCGGAGTCTACTCCGGAACAAACAAGGGTGCATGCGGAAAGCCAAGAAATGTCCCCATAAGCTGTTGAAGTAGCTGTCTATGATGACACAAGTGGACATCACGAATGACCAGACAACAGCTTTAGGATAAGCTTTGCAGGCAGCGAGTTTGTTGATTGTCTCATCGTTGACAAAATCTTCTGCAGCTTCTGTACGGGGGGAGTCGTGACGCGATTTCTCGTCTTTCGAAAAACCCTCGGAGTGGCTACTCCCCTCTGAAATTTTGGTTTGGGAAGCTTGCTCGTCAGAAGAGAAGTTCTGTCCTGTGGACATCCTGGCGATGGAGGAATGCAATGCTCAACAAGGTTGGAGAAGTCGTTCAAACAGAGAGGTTGATACTCAACCCAGGTGTGGATGCGAAGATGGTCGAATTTCAAGAAGTTTGGACTTTGATGGTAGCAGACAAACTGCAGATGCAAATGATCGATTGAGTTTCGAGGGAAGTTACATCAAAATAAGTCCCTGGCTCTTGCTATTCCTAAGTGACAATGGTGTCCTACGCTCTTGCATCATTGCGAGCCCGGCCGAGTAATGTTCACAACACTTGCATAAAATAAAACATTTCATCCACCTGACACTACTAAGTTTCAAGAAAAGGGAATTTGGAGACTCATCTCGAGAGTAAACTTGTACTTCAAGTGTTCCTGGCTATTTAATGTGTGCTTCAAAGCTGGTGAGCAGTTCAGCGGCATGAGATGTCCCGCCTCGCGCGCCAGCTCATAGACAAGTTCTCCTTGGATATAAAAACTCTCCATAAGACTATTGAGATCATGAGTCGCCAATGTGACAAACGGCTTCAAGATTTTGCATGACTCAATCACCGGGATCGGTATTCTAAAGGAAAGAGCAATATAGCCTTCTAGGGCTCGCTCCTTCCCTTGCAAAGCTGCCTAGCGAAAGACTACATATTCGACTAGACTCTCGGTCGGGATGTCAATATTCAGCAGCAAAATAGGCCTCCAAACTTCTAATAGATGGTTCAATCTCGTCAACCAGACCATAGGG
>JACBAH010006409.1:0-10122 GCA_014282315.1 Neospermospora avenae | reverse complement strand
GTCGGAGGGATAATCGAAAGGACAGTCGGAGGGACAGTCAAGGCGACAATCGGAGGGACGGTCGAGGGGACAATCGAGGCGACGATCGATGGGCCAATTGAGGAGACAGTCGGAGGGATAATCGAAAGGACAGTCGGATGGACAGTCAAGGCGACAATCGTAGCGCCAACGTCTAGGAATCAAAGAGATTTGACAAGGCTGCTGTGGCTTAACTTTCCAAACCAGGTAATGGTTGTAAATAATGTCACAGAGATTGTCGTATAGATTGTCGCAGGGATGATCTGGGTGGCGATTTGACCCAGATGGGCGTAGATCTCCGGAGCTAATTATTGGCAGTAAACACTAAGTCCAACTTGACATAAGCCATTTGGTCCTACGACCTCCTCGTCCAAGTTCGTCCTGATAGCTACTGTAACAAAAATTTATCCGTAAACATTCTCGTCTTCGCTCTCCTCTCACAGCACGTCAACAACTTTCAATAACACCACCACCGAATATTCTGGCTCTAATACAAAGATTCATTAGCATTCTCTTCTCATTGTCATGCCTACAACGAACTATTCGATGGAATATGTCCGGTAGTCGCTCCCACCTCGCCCGACTCGACAATCAACCTAAACCCTTAATGGCAAAGCTGTTCGTTTGTCTTCAGCAACATCTTCAAATATTCATCTCGTACCACTTCCTCTTACCATCGGTTTCGCGATTCTATCGCGAACTGATTCCAGCAACCGTGTCTCCACCCCAATATCAGCTCGTCCGATTGAGCAGGACGAATTCATTATGACCTCTTCATTAAATATACCCATCCTGAGACTGGATGTCGCATGAATACACAGAATCGATACTCAGGATGCCGAGAACCTGTTCGGCATGTGGAAAGGTAAGTTAATCCTCTAGATCATTTACTACTTCGTCAATCTCTAATAGTACCACAGTCTTCTCCCGATGTTCGACATCAGTTGAGGAGGGGCGCAGATTAGAGAATATGAGCTGGAGACTATGGACACGAGAGACACTTTGCTGCGATGCTGTCTCTGGCGCCAACGCTAGTACCCCCGCCATCTCTGTTATCTCGAGGAGTTCCGAAGGTCTGTATGAAATACCAGTCCCCAGTCTCTCTAGAAGTGTAGATTCTCTCGCAGACAAACTGGAATCGCAGAGCGATCAGACACCTTCCGCCACTTCCGCCCCCGACCCTCGTGAAATCTCTCGCCCACGAATCCCCCGACAGGATTCTGTGAGCAGCCGAAACCGTGGACGCAAACGCCACATGAACTCCGACGATCTGGAGAAGATGGTGATCACTATCAAGGAGAAGGAAGTTTTCGAGCCGATCACACTCAAAATCCAATCCTACCCTCCAACCGCGACCATTTCAGTCTCGTTGCCACAGGAGGACGATGCAACCACCATCGCCCCCTTCAGTCTAGGTTCCGTTACCAATCCCTCAATCCCTTCTTTATCTTCTGAATCGGCAAGTGACGCATTCGAGCGAAGCACAACAAACGTAGTAAGAGGCTTCTGGCAGTCACATGTAAATTCCATTCCTAAAGCCGACATTGTCACCGTCAACACTTCCCAAGAACCTCAACCTGAGAAGCGCACTACAATGTTTGCTTCAGGTGGTTACTCCGGGGCGGGTTCCTTGAGCGAACAAACAGAACCCATGGAGAAGAACATGAAATCTAAGAAGGTCATGTTCTCCTTTGGTGGCTCCTACAATGAAGATAAGAGCTCCCTGCCTGCCGAGATGCGGAGGTCTCAGAGTGCGTTGGTCCACAACATACAACGACCACAGAGACATCAAAAGACACAAACCCCATCTCTAGATGAGGTTGCCACCCGAACAGCGGACGACGAGAAATACTTTGACGACGTTCTTGAGACTGATGATGAGGATGCTGATGAGAGCGCGATCGACGACGATGATTCTTCAGACTGGGAAGACTCCGTAGGAGAGAGTGACAGCACTGACGGTAAATCCTTCTTTCAACGAGTTGACTCTCGGCCACAGCTCATAATACATCGATCGTTAATCACCACCATGTTGCGCCAAAAAGACAGGGCCACCGCTCTTACTACACCCGATCTTCAGCGATCGCGCACCACATCTCCAGATTATCCGTCTCTCGCAACACCGCCTGATTCTGATGTTGGCTCCCTTGTGATAGAGAAGACTAATCTTAAGTCTATCGACGAGATTCCTCGATTATCTGGCTATGAGCCTCAACCTATCATCCAAACCACCTCCATTGGGTACGAGCAACAACTCGTACAATCGCCCCGCACTACCCGCCGCACCATGCTTGGTGCTGAGTTGAGCGTAAGCCTTCGTCAGCACCTCCTTTGGGAACGTAAACAAAAATCACAGACAGCAAACGCCGTCCTTAAGCGCAGTCACACGGCTCATGACGTTACCAATCTCAAGCAATATCCAGACACGGTTCACATAGGCGAGATTGGAGGCGAGACACACGCGGACTGGAACAAAATACGTCAGCACCGGTCTCGGCGAGTACCACTCTAAAGGATAGTAGACCTACTACGCAAACAGATCATACATTCTGGCATAGGACTACCCACATGGTATATCCATAGCCTCAAATCGGCTTCGCAGCCACCCAGCATTCATCGTCGTGGTCACTTGGCATAGGACCCTTCGTGCGGTACATTCATGTTCAATATTGACGTTGGATAATGGCTATCGCCCTTTGTGTTGTACTTCCTGAAAGCCTGCGTTTGTTCTTTTTTTTGCTTCTCGTACATTTGATACCTAGCTATTCATCAATGAGGGGGTCACAATAGCGTCATCATTAGAGCGTATTCTTCGGAATTGTCCAGTTTTGTTTTTCACTCGTCTTCTCTTTTTTATGGTCTCGGGTTCTTTCGATGTTGCTTCCAATCGCCTTGTACATTAGTTTATTATCATAAGTCAAAGTGGTGCCCTGCAGTGAAGCCTTAAAAGAAGAAAAAGATTCAGCACCCAACCAACACTCAGCAATGGATTTGGGCTTCTTTCCTGAAAAGAGGGAGAAGAAAGATAGGCTAATCAGTTACTTAGCTTCAGTGGGGAGCTTAGATAAAATAAATTAAAGGAAAGCAGACTGAAGAAGACTTGTGTTGTTTCCCGTCGATGTGATTGATGTGTTCGTGCGTGTCATGATGTGATATAGAGATGAATTATTCGAACCCTTTTCCTCTGTGACGTGGCATTTCACGACTTGAAGAGGAGTAGGAGTGGTAGAGGAAGATCCGGGCGCATGAATTCGTGTCGTGCGAAGGCCAAAAATGAGGTTTTGTATCTTATCCAATGCATATGAGGTTTGACCACGGATTTCAGATATATCCGTTTCTTGCAGCCTCATCACAGATTTCTACATGTCTTGGCCTTCCTATCTCCCTCTTGGAAGTGAAGAACAGATAGTTGCAATCAAATTGTTCTATCCGAGAGTTCCAGTCTTCATTCATGTACGACATCGCCACATCCATACGGGCAAGCGACCATACAAGTACGATCGAGGAAGCTACGCAAATAGGCTGTAGCTTCTGCCATCTAATAATACCTGCTCAGATGCAGAAACACATTGTTATGACAGTTACGACTTCCTGTTCATAACACACTTTTCAGCTAACTCACAGTATTTCATAATGCATGACACGCTCCAGGTCAAATCAACCAGAATAATAACATAGGAATTCCATTTGTTGTCTGTACAGGCTGCCCATGCCTTCTACTTCAGCGCGCACTTGTTGAGCAACAAAATCTATCAGCGACAATCAACACTGGCCATAACACAAACAAAATCGCATAAGGGTTTTACTTGCCGACTTTTTGGAACCATGAGCATGTCTACCCATACTAGCAGCCGAATATTCCAAGAGGGGAAAGTAGAGTGAGAAGATCTTGAATTCAATGAAGATCTTAAAGACAAGTATTCAAAATTCGACAAGTTTGCATGGATATAAAAATCCCAAATGTTATGACCGTTATGACCTGGTTGAAACGCGTCGATTACGCCACATCTGGAAACACAGAATAGTCGGTAGGGTTTGCGACACGGCGACGCCTGTCAGGATCAGCACTTATTATTTCATGGCTTTGTGAGAGGCGGAACAATGATTCCAATATTGGTCTTCTAGCTGAGAGTCATGTTCGTCTAGTGTTCATGCTTGGAATATGCCATGATTGGGACTTTTTCAGCTTTCCACGTTTACGATCAACAGTGTTGGCGCCCATTTGAAAAACCACTTCTAGTGGTATATGATATATACTGCGATGGACTGGTCATAGTGAATATCGAATCTGTGTTTACACATGCTTCACATATGCAGGTCTACGCTGAGCGTCATGTCCCGTGAACGATATCATCCCAAAACTATTGGCGTGCTTTCCTATCCTCTCACTTCGCTTGCTTTACGTCTGACCCACTAACTTGAAGTATGTGAATCGACGGCGTCGGATTTCAGGAGCAAAATTTGGTCTGCATACTCGGCGACCGTGTGGTAGCTATGAAAAGTGTTAATGGGTCTTTCGTTCTCTAACTTCTTCGAGATAACTTACTCGATTACCAAAACTGTTCGCTGATACGAGACTTCTTTCATGATCTCGCATAGATCTGCCTCCTTTTCTTCTCCGAGAGTCGCCATAGCACCATCAAATACCAGTATCTGGGAGTTCTGCAAGAGCAGTCTTGCAAGGGCTAGCCTTCGTCTTCCCTCCCTACTCAGGCTGCATACCTTCGTACCGACTCGAGCATGATAGCCGCCAGGGATCCTTTGAATTGTGTCGTGGATTTTAACTGCCTGGCAAGCAGCAATCACACTCTTATATTCGATGCTTTCAGGGTTTTGCAATGCGTACTTGAGACAAGCTAATATTGTATCGTCCAGAAGCTTGCAATCCTGTGGAATCAATCCCACGTTACGACGCAGTGAACTTGTTGAGTATTGTCGAATGTCAGTTCCTCCGATCTTTATAACCCCAGCCGGGACCTCATTGATGTGAAATAACGGATATGTGAAGAAGGATCTTTCGACGTTGGGAACACCCAATATAACAGTAGTTGTGCTAGGAGAGCAACGAAAACTCAGATGTCGTGCTGTTCCAACAGCCACGCACTCGAACTCTATTTCGGCCGGAAGTTGAGTCATTTCCATGGTCCCCCCAAGGCCTCGTTTCTTAAACTCCTTCAAAACGACCAGCAACCGTTCGGTATTCACTATTGCTTTAAGAAAATCCTGGACTGAGGAGCTTAGTGAATTCAATGGCGCATGGAGCTGATTCATATACATGAATAGGTTTATGAAGTGTTGGGCCGTCCGCTGTCCATATGCTATTTGGCAAATAATGAATACAGACATGAAAAAAAATCCCATCTGGAATCCTGCATCCTGACGAACCCCTTGGAATATCAAGGCTGATGATGTATTTCGAAGCTCAAATTGCCAGGCATCCTGGGCGGTTTTAAAACGCCTGATTTCTGTTGTTGTGCCATTTTGTAACACGATATCAAGGATCGCACAGAGTACTGAACTCCTAGACAGTCGATTAGATCAAGTTGTTAAAGGCATAGGGGAACATACGCAACAGCATCCTTCATTCGCTTTGCTTCAACTACATCTCGACTCCAGTACACCGAGCGTTGGGCATTGCATGCGATGCTGTAGACATACCATGAACTTATCACAGCGATTACCAGACCGTATATTGGTCCGAGAAATATCCAAATGTATATTGTCGTCGTGAAAAGATCCAAGAGGAGGGGTATCCAGGTGAACAGGATCTCCTCCAGACATTTGTTCAAAGATCCACCTTTGTTGAAATCAGAAAGAAATCCGCCGGAAGCCCATCGCAACTCCTCTTTTGGATTGTCAAGTACCGTCTGCAACGTTTCTCCCGAGAATACCTGCTCAGACCGCAAGCTGCAAGGCAACCAGAGCCAGGACTGAACCCGTTTGCACAAGTAGTCCCTAACAAACCCGCTTACGTAAAGTCCAAACACTTGAACCCAGATTATTGAGGTTCGAAGCATCTCGGGATCCAAAAGAGGCAGAAAATTGACGACGCGTCCCAGCAAGTAAGGAACCAGAACATAGAGGATGCGTTGAAGAAAAGACATCACTCCACAAAGATATAGTCGATGGCGATGACCATCCTCCTCACTTGGCCACACAAGTGGCCAAGCATATCGTACTCCCTCAAAGTATAACCGAGCTCTATGTCGCTTCTCTTGAAGATATCTCTTCCAGGAGTTCCACCAAGCTTGCGGATTGAGTGAGGTGATACTAGCAGACGCAATCAACGGTGTCCACTCGTAGAACTCGCGATGGTGATTTGGAGCCATATTCGAGTCTACATAGAATATCAGCAAGATGTAAGCATCCATTTCAAAATTTGAGGAACACACAGCAAATATCTCACCAAGCACAGCCCTCAAAAGCAGCACTTGACGTGGGAATACAGCGAGCCATGCTAGCTCTGCTATATAGTTTAGAGAATGCCGTGAGAGGCAAAATCAATAAGGATAGAACTCAGTAAATCTTCTAGTCAGCCAATTGATCAATTTGTACAGGAATGTCGGTCAGATTTTTGTGATATGTCAATATCCAGAAGAAAGTATGTGGAAACCAAATTAGGAAATTGGAGCCATGACACCCCAGACGCCACAGCGTGGGGGATGGCAGGGGCTGGCTGCTTACAAGCCACAACCGGTCGCTTCGGAAAGTGGGGCCCCTGAGTTACGACAGTGTGCGTTAAGGCTTGTGATGCACGGCCCCTCATTTTAGGGAGTTTTCTGCCAGCAGCACTTTTTCCTAGCTTGAAAGTTAGTAATGCCTCGCAGGCACTACTAGAATCTTTGCGAAAAGGTCTCATATGATCGTAACCCTTGTATTTGTCCTTGCGTGTGCTTGTCGCTTTGTCTCCTGGGCAGTTTGGCGCTGTCTTGTAATTGGATCTAGGACCGCAAAAAGTGGACAGCGCCCCGAGAATCATGAGCGTTTTCCACGTGAAGGAGGTGGCGTCACGTTATTATGGTGGTTTGGTGTGTATATTGTCCGAAACGTAGATGGGGCTTGAGTGAGTATATATTGGTACAATTATATGCAATGATAAGTGCCCTGGGCCATCAAACTTCGAACTTCAGGGTTTCTTGCAGCCACGTCGTTGAGATCGCTGAAAAGGTCTGCGGTAAGAAGAAGAGGTTGGTTGTGTTCCGTTTTCTCTTCATTGATGCTCAAATTCCACCCGAATTCTTCAGACGGATTATCAATGATGCTCCCAATTGTTGGAAAGTCTTTTGCGTGGGTAAAAGAGCCGCCCGAAGCAATCATAAGATTGTTGTGTTCAGGGTGTCTCGCAATGAGCGGTGTTTGATCCTCTGTGACTGCATCCCTTGATGAACGTCAGCCTGGGAGATATAAACATAATGTCGTACATACCAATGCACTTCTTTTGAGACAATCTCAGCACCCTCAAGTCCAGGGTAGTATTTGCGTGCCCAGTTCTTTGCACGAAGTAGTGCATAATATACTAATGGGCTTTCCAGAACATTTTGAGGCTTATTTTCTTCATTGGTAAAAGGATACGTTAGCCCTATCTTTGCCACCCCCCTTTTTGTCAGAGCAGGTAGAAATTCACCTTGTAGAAATCAGTATCTTTAATGCTTCTGTGGGAACTAAACCTACAGTTCATGTCCTTTGTCTGGAAAGATAATGCTGGCAAATTCCTAATGTACTCCCAATGAAGATCATTTAACTTGAGGTGAAATGTGAACACTCCAACACATCGCAACTTTTTCAATGGAGTTTTAATAATGGACTCCCTCAATATTTCTTCTGTCCATGCACCAGCGGCCAAGCACACTTCATCCTTCTCTCTAACAGCAATAATATCTCCGCCCTCCAAATGTATTTCTCTTATCAGTCCTCTCTCATCTGCGACTAGTCGGTTGACCTTCGCCTGTTGTATCTTCGATCTTAGCGGTTTTCGTATCTCATCCATGCACGAATTCCAATCGATAACAGCGTTGTCTTCATTCCATAAGCAGCACAGAGAAGGATCGTTTGCAGTCTCGTTTGCAGTCTTGAGGAGACTTGCAGCAAATTCAAGACAGCGATATTCTCTTGCCGATAACGTTTGCGTATTTAGAAGCTTTCCTATAGATTGTTCGGTATGGCGCTCGCGAGGTGTAGGGAGATTTGCATCGATCGCATCGAGTTTATTGACATCGTCGGTAATTTCGATTCTGCCAATCCGTTCGCAATGCTTGCTCAAGTGAGGAACCGTCATCCACTTTTTATGATTTGCAGTTGCGATCTCAGTGCGACGCGCGCCAGTGTAGAGACTCCGAATAATCTTATGACTGTCATTGACTGCTGATTCCTTTTCGCCGCTATCGAATGCGATGACTTTATCACTTGGTCGCGTCCTGGTGACGTGGTCTAGAAATGATAAGCCAAAGACACCAGTCCCAATGATGAAGTTCGTGGGAGATCTACTCAAGTCAGCAAGATCAGATGATTTGAAGCCGCATTTAACTTACTGCGGCATATTGGGAGATGCGAGAATTCAACTTCAGGACAGAGATACATTCCAAGGTTGATTCTCTTTGTTCGGTAGAAACTTTCGTACTCTCGCGTCATACTTTCGCCTCTTTCGTCATATTTGCGCTATTTTTAAGCGCGTTGATTTACCCCACTCTCGAAATAAATCAACACCCTTGGTCATGTTAGACCACTTCTTGGACACGAATCCACTATGTCTTCGATGATATTTGCGATGTTCTCCCATCTGAGCTTGAGATATAATACCTTTCAAGACGGCGACGCGAGTTCCTACAAGCCAAGCTTTGGTCATGAACCGACGATTTCCTTCCCTTGAAGAAAATATCGAAGATGAAGGCTTGAGGCTGAAAGTCAATTGGATATGAAGCTTCGGCGGCGAAGTTGTACGGAGGATAAAGAAGGAAATCACAAGCGTTGATGATACACGCTATCTGGCACAAGAGAGATTTCGGAAAGATACGGTAATGGTCTACGTTGAGGGATGCGCAATGACACAGAGGCTAGCACTCATGGCTATTGCAAACGATAGCGGATAGAGAGGTGAGGAAGATTCCCAGAGCCTGGTTTGCATTGATGCTGATATCTCCGACAGGTAGAAAACAATACGATTTTCCGCGACGGAATATACGTCGTCTCCGATAGACGTTTCCCTTCAACCTTTCCCGATGACCAAAGAGAACTCGTCAGACCCGAATAGAACATAGGAAAGATGCCACGGCGAAGCTAAGATATTGAGAACGACGAGGATTGGCAGGGCCACTCGATTTATAATTAGCCGCTCTATAACCTTCAAAGGTGTGTGGAGCCGTAAGAACCGAGATTATGACCCGACTCTTCGAGATCGATCCATTTGTCCAGTCCACGTCAATTATTGTCTCACTTTGGAAGAAGGCGGTGAGACGGGTGCCACTGAACTCATCTTGTAGAGAGCCAACAGGAGGACGGTTGAATCTGGATTTGGCAAGGGCGGATAAGGTTGCAAGTATTAGGCAGGATCAGTTCCTGTAATGATCTTGAAGAGGTTGTTGCATCATAGCACAGATTCTATTATTGCCCTAAAGTCACGGATTATACCTGTCTTCCTGTGGTATGTTTTTATGCAGAGAAGTCCGAGTAGTTTGGGGTTGTCAATAATCATTGCCTAGCCAAATAGAGCGAGCATCTGCGCCTGTTTCCACCCCGCAATACTCCGAAAGTTGGATCTGATTCTGTCCTTGTTTGAAATTCATTCTCCTCCAACTTCTTGCTCCTTGGCCCAGCGGAGGACCTAGAACCTCATTGGCAAGGCGCCACTTCGTAATGCACTTCTGCATCGCTATCATGACAACCTACCAGCGGTATCCCAAAGGTTAACGTCCGTCTCTGCGTGGCGGAAAACCCGGTGTGCCGGAAACGACCAATGAGATCGCAGGGATTCAAAACACTTACCCATAATTTGCCTCTTATAAGACCACAACAGGAAAATTTCCTATTTTGACTTAGTGATAGACACATCATACTAGTTATATTTACGTTGTCAAATACAGCGACTCATAAATATCGAATATCAAATTA
>JACBAH010006408.1:0-10080 GCA_014282315.1 Neospermospora avenae | reverse complement strand
ATTCGTGTTGCCAAAGGAAAGACGATACAAGCTCATCACGGACCTACTAGTGTTCACTCGTCCACTTATGATCACAGTATCAAAGAGTCAGAGTCTGCGTATTCAAAGTCTGATGCTCTGCAAGATTTGTCGGCTGATCCACCAATTGTTCCTCGCTTCTCTGAGAGAGGGCAATACTCCATCCCTCCGATACCAGCTCACGGTAGGAAACGCAGTAACACAGGCGGGCGAATCCCACCACCCCTCTCATTTCGAGGATTTTCAGGACCACCAAGCAGTGGGCATGCCCCAACATCCAGCACTGCTGGAATGAGCGTGGGTACCACCGGTTCATCGGACGCCTACCAATCCCAACCTTCGAGTTCAGTCGCCGGCGGATACACTGGTATGAGTGTAAGCGGACGTTCTTCAAATCGCACATCAGACGCCAGTAACCGACCAGGGACTGTTGTCAACAACTTCTTTGATGCCGTGGGCACTATGCGAATGGAAGCTTTCATTAGTCCGATGGCATTGAGCCGCTTCGACGACTTCCCGGATGAGCAAGACGAGATGGGCATTGTTGAGCAACAGAGAAGACATAGCAAAGAGCGGAGACGACGCAGCAGGAACAGAGATAGTTACTACGCAAACAAAGGCCGACAAAGTGATGATTGGTACGGAGGAAGCAAGACGGCCGGCGAAGAGGATTATGGTCACTTTGACGGCGGCTTTGGCAATGATCCATTCAGAGGGTTTTGAGTTCGAATTATGAGAGAATAGCGAAGCAGCAAACAAAACAGAACATTATGTACAGGTCAAATTGTACAGCATGGCATGCATAGAGGCAAGCAAAAGAGGATGACATTTGGGACCGGAGTACAGGGGAAACGGCGTTCACACGAAATACGGCTCACGCCTGGCATTTCTTCGTTCTACTATTTGATTTGGATTATCTTCAACTTTACCCGTTCAATCGTTTTCGGATGTTTTATATTAGGATATAGCGGCGGTTTCGGGGTTAATATACTGCTTGGAGTGAAGTGGAGTGGAGCAAGCGGAGCTTCTAAACTTCTTGGAATGGTATGATATGATTTGCGAATACCCTTATTTTCTTGGGCTTGGTGGACCTTTGTTTTGGGTGTGTGTATATTCTGTTGTGGAGAGCGAAGAGGTGACATTGTAGGTGCCTTATATATAAGAATGAATCAGAACCTAACGAGATTGTTCACCGGATTTTATGACTCATGTGCTTGCTTGCGACGGAGGTGTCTGCTGATATGAGCTGACCTGGTAGCTGCTCCGCTCGCCTGCAAAGTCATCTTTCAACATGCACCTTGTCAATTCAATTGCCAAAATTCAATACGGTACTACGAAAGTGCCACTAGAAGCATGACAGGAGGGCACTGCTCGAACTGATCTTTAGGCGAGCTATGTACGTAGGTGACCTACCTCTTCAATCACTTCACCGAAGAAAATGCTTGAGGTCACCACGAGGTTTCCTGCCATTGCTTTACACTCTCGGTCGAGAGAGAGAGAATACGAGACTTTGCCAGTTTTGCCTTTGCCTGGCCTCGACTTCTGAGGCGTGACGTGGCGAGCGGTACGACCGCTTTGATATGGAATGAATCTGTGGTTCGGATCCTGTAATTGTTTGGCTTGAGAGGTTGAAATATGTTGTATGGTGAGGGTCAATCGGATGCGTATATCGATGCCAGACAAGATGGCTGATTTCTTGGCGAAGACTGATTTTGTTAGTTAGTGAGAAAGGGAAAGGTAAGAGTCAGTTTTGAGTACGAGGTATGTGCGTGCGGGTTTCAGGGTCATAGGAATGAGAGGAAATTGGGTGGACCGCAATCATAAGAATAGGGCCGGAGTGTGGATCGAGTTCTCGTTTCACTGATCTTTCTTTCTTGATTTGAAGTCCACCTAATGTCGCGTGATCCTTTCGTGACATTAGTATCATAATAGAGTCAAGTTCTGAATTCCTTCCGTGACTTTGGCGTTCTCGCATCGCGAGGTGCCCTAGTCGGCCCCCTTTTTGTGGCATCGGCAGATGGAGTGTCGTGAGTTAACCTCATACCTTGCGGATTTCACAAGTGTTATCTTGGTGATGTCAAGAGAGTCAATTCTACTACAAACAAGCCTTTTGATACCCCTGCCCTACTAGAAGGCTGGATGGATCCCTAAAACGCCAGAAAATGCATGATCACCCTTCCGTTCGTTCGTATCGTTGATTCCATCCCATAAAGAGTCGATCCGACCCGAACCAAAGCAAGTACTAATGAATACTACCCTTTCTACATCTGCCCAGCTGCCTTTGCTTGCCTCTCAACCTCGAATGTGAAATCAAAGTAGGCCTTGTCGAACTGGTGGACGCGGACGTAGCCGTCTTCTCCACCACTTGCGTAGCCCCTTCCGGTGGGATCGGCTGCTACGGTATCTGGGTCTGGGTATCAGCATTATAGTTCGAGACACTATAAACTTTCAAGCTGTGAGCGGAATAGAAGGGGATCTTACTCAGAGGCCCAAAGTGGCCACGAACTCTGCCAATCTCCTCCTCAAAGATCTTGTGGTAGAAACGTGCTTCGAATTTACCCTGTCGGGAGCTTGTTTGGGTAACGTTCATGGCATCTTGTCCTCCACCGAGAATAACGAAGTCCTTGTTAGGCGTGATGGAAGCGCTGTTCAGAGGGGTATCTGCTACGTAGGTCTTCATGACTTCGAGATCGGTAGCGTTGACGAGCTTGGCGGTCTTGTCTTTCGAGGCTGTAATGAAGTAGGTGCGATCTGGGGACCATTGAAGATCGGTTACTTGCTGATCTGGCTCGTGGACTTGGACATTATCGATCTGTTCCCCAGACTGGCGTGTATTGTCAGCTCTACTCTCTTAGCATGTAGTATGTAGAGGCATTTTACCTTGGCATCGTATTGTGAGACTGTGCCATCCTCATGTCCTGCGATGATGTACTTCGAGAGGTAGCTCCATCCTGCAACAGTAGCTTTACTCTCCTCGCAAGTAATCGTCATAGCTCTCTCATCAGCCTGCTCAGCCTCGACATCGACCTTGATATCCAGAACGACAATCGTGCCCAAGAAACCCATTCGCTTTTCGGTGACGGCCAGAAGTTGCGTACCATCCTCGTTGAACTCAACTCTCTTGACTGCGGTATCGAAATTCCAGACCTTCAAGCACTTTCCAGATCGGATGTCCCATAACCGGACGGTATTATCGGCGGCACCACTTGCGATCACTGTGCTGGTTGGGTCGACGTCGACGGTCCAGAGAGCTCCTTGATGGCCGTGATACGTTCCGAGGCGCTCACCGTTGTGTGCGAACCAGGCGCAGATGTGCTGATCCTTCGCGGTCGAGAAGATAATGTCACCATCTCTGTTGTATCTACACAGTTTATCAATATCGTGGCCCTACGTCGTGTATTTGGGATGGTTTGCCTACTTGATTTGGGTAAGAGCCCGCTCCTGTAGTGGGGTAATGTTAGGAGAGGTCGCAAAGTGAGGTCGCGAGAGAGAAATGGACGGCGAGACTTACATGTCCTTGAAGGAGTGTTGGTCTCATTTTGGCAGTTCGATATTCCTTGTATTGTATGAGATGCAAGGTCAAAGAAACGCTGGGGAAGGGGCTCTCTTTAAAAAGTTCGCGATGCGGCGCCTCAGTCACTCGACAGTCACCAAAAATGTGTGGTTGAGTCAGCCAATCAGGAGCCGGTTCGCCGCTAAGCAAGAAAGGAAAGGGAAGGGACAAAAAAAGTCGCTGAGAACAGAGTTCGGGCCCATCAATTGCCCGTTTTGAGGGCCCTTCAACATAATTTTTGACTCATCTTTCTTTTTGTTACTCACATCTCTTGTATACTACATCGCATCTGGAGAGTTGCTCTCGTTCGCGCCTTTAAGCGTGCAGTCATACTTTGCAAGTGGTTGCATTGGCTCATTGTTCGGAGTCATCGTTCTTTGTGCCAAACTCTGGACCAAAGTCATCCATCCATTCGTCGGGTGACATTGGATTGCAGAGCAATCGAATATTGACTATTTTACTCCGGATCAATCAGCTGCAGCTCAGCTTGCAGTAGCATTTCCCGGCATGTTCACGCGAGCTCTTGTGCATCGGCACAGCTCTACCACAGGCACACGCAGTGGCCGTCAAGCAGCGTCGTGCGCCTTCCGGTTACAGACGAGATCCTCATCCTACTATTTTTCCACTACATGTACTACTACGGGTATTGCCAGACCAAGGAATTACTCAGCCATATCTTCACAAGCACAAGCTTCAGTCCTCCCTCGGCGCCCATTGGACCGGAATTGTGCAAGCAAATCATTTTCCAATTGCAGCTCGAATTCCTCAGCCTCGTCTCGAGTGGCTTCCAGGGACACTTTAAAATCGCGGGGTCAAAATCTTCGATTGTGTCGATCATCGCGCTGCTATCTTACCCCCACCTCTGCTGCCCTTTCTCCCTCTCTTTTCCCAACTCCACGCACTGTGCAATCGAGGCCATTCTCTAGCACTCCTTCCGCCATGACTGCTACTAAGATTGATGGCACTGCCATTGCAAAGAAGATTCGTGAAAGGCTCCATGCTGAGATTGAGAGCACCCAGAAGGTCAACCCAAGGTACAAGCCTTCTCTCAAGATTATCCAAGGTATGATAGTCCTCCAATATTTAGAGGATATTACTAACAAAATCCTAGTTGGTGATCGATCAGACTCGAGTACGTCGATAATTTGAATAGTCATTGCCGAGTCCGACTAATTGTTGTAGCTACTTATGTTCGCATGAAATTAAAGGCTGCCGAGGAGGTGGATATTCCCAATTCGAGATCTCCTTGCTCTCTTGCTTACATGTCCCCAGGCTAGCATTGACTGCGAATTAATCCAATACCCCGAGACGGTCTCCGAGGCCGAGTTACTCGAGGACATCACCCGTCTAAACTACGATACCACCGTTCACGGAATTCTCGTACAACTACCAGTACCAAAACACATCTCCGAATATGCTGTCACCTCAGCCGTGGCAGATGAGAAAGATGTTGATGGCTTTGGAGCAAACAACATTGGAGAGCTTGCGAAGCGAGGAGGCCACCCGTTGTTCACTCCATGCACACCCAAGGGTGTGATGGTGTTGCTCAAAGAAAGTGGGATTGATCTCAAGGGCAAGAACGCCGTTGTTCTTGGACGCAGTGATATTGTTGGAAGCCCTGTCAGCTACCTTCTCAAAAATGCAGATGCTACCGTCACAGTCTGCCATTCTAGAACCGTCGGTCTTGAGGAGCACATCAAGAAGGCAGATGTCCTCGTTGCAGCAATTGGAAAGGCAAACTTTATCAAGGGCGAATGGCTAAAGCCTGGCGCCGTTGTAATTGATGTTGGAACCAACTTCATTCCGGATGACACCAAGAAGTCTGGTCAGAGGCTTGTGGGTGATGTGGACTTTGAATCTGCATCCGAAGTCGCTTCTTTTATTACTCCAGTTCCAGGTGGAGTTGGGCCTATGACAGTCGCCATGTTGCTACAAAATGTTGTGGACTCGGCTGCACACTACTCTGAAAAGCAAAAGAGCAGATCAATTCGCGCTTTGCCTCTCAAGCTCCAGACCCCAGTACCTTCGGATATTGCTATCTCCAGAGCTCAGCGCCCCAAGCAGATTACCCGCATTGCAGAGGAGATTGGTGTTGCTGGTCATGAGCTCGAACCATACGGTGCTTACAAGGGCAAGGTCGATTTGAGCCTTCTCAAGCGCCTTGAACACCGTCGCAATGGCAAGTACGTTGTCATTACTGGTATCACACCAACACCACTTGGTGAGGGTAAATCTACCACCACTATGGGTATTGCACAGGCTCTTGGTGCCCACTTGAACCGTATTGCATTTGCCAATGTTCGCCAACCCAGTCAAGGTCCAACTTTTGGAATCAAGGGAGGAGCTGCTGGAGGTGGGTACAGTCAGGTCATTCCTATGGACGAGTTCAATCTCCATCTTACTGGAGATATTCACGCAATCACTGCTGCAAACAATCTTTTGGCTGCCGCTATTGAGACCAGAATGTTCCACGAGAACACCCAAAAGGATGCTGCTCTTTACAAGCGTCTTGTGCCAGCGAAGAAGGGCAAGCGTGAGTTCCAACCCATCATGTTCCGTCGTCTGAAGAAGCTTGGTATCACCAAGACCGATCCAAATGAGCTTACCGAGGAAGAAATCGCCAAGTTCGCGAGATTGGATATCGATCCGTCAACGATCACCTGGAGACGTGTTCTGGATGTCAACGATCGTCACCTGAGAGGTATCACAGTCGGTACCGCTGGTACTGAGAAGGGCCAGACTCGAGAGACTGGATTCGATATTTCTGTTGCCAGTGAATGTATGGCTATTCTGGCTTTGAGCAGTGATCTCAATGATATGAGAGAACGACTCGGTAGAATGGTTATTGGATCTTCCAGAGCTGGCGACCCAGTTACCTGTGATGACATTGGTGCTGGAGGCGCTCTTACTGCTTTGATGAAGGATGCTATCAAGCCCAACCTTATGCAGACATTGGAGGGTACCCCTGTCTTCGTTCACGCTGGTCCTTTCGCAAACATCAGTATTGGAGCCAGTTCAGTTCTTGCTGACAAGCTTGCTCTCAAACTTGCCGGTACCGAGCCTGATGAGGATCATAGCGAGAAGGCAGGCTTCGTCATCACTGAGGCTGGCTTTGATTTCACTATGGGAGGCGAGCGTTTCTTTAACATCAAGTGTCGATCATCTGGCCTCGTTCCCGATGTCGTCGTGATTGTCGCAACCGTTCGCGCTTTGAAGGTTCATGGAGGTGGACCACCTATCGCTCCAGGTGGCGCGCTTGACAAGGTCTACCGCGAAGAGAATATTGAGATTCTCCGAGCAGGCTGTGTCAACCTCAGGAAGCACATCTCCAACGCCAAGACATATGGCGTTCCAGTTGTTGTCGCTATCAACAAGTTCGAGACTGACACCGATGCCGAGATCGAAGTTATCCGAGAGGAGTCGATCGCTGCCGGTGCTGAGGATGCCATTCCAGCCAACCACTGGGCTGAGGGTGGAAAGGGTGCCATCGACATCGCTAAGGGTGTCATTGCCGCCAGTGAAAAGCCAAACAACTTCAAGCTTCTTTACAGTCTGGACGGAGATGTCCAGACACGTATTGAAGCCATCGGCAAGCAGATGTACGGTGCTGACAAAGTCGAATTCAGCGAGATTGCTCAGAAGAAGGTCGATACCTATACCAAGCAAGGCTTTGGCAATTTGCCAATCTGCATTGCCAAGACGCAGTACTCGTTGTCTCATGATCCTGATCTGAAGGGTGCCCCAACTGGCTTCACTGTCCCGATTAGAGATGTGCGATTGGCTGCTGGTGCAGGATATCTGTAAGTAGATATATTATTAATTACAATGGCTATGCTAACATGCTATAGGTATGCTCTCGCTGCCGATATACAGACCATTCCAGGTCTGCCTACAGCCCCTGGATATCTTAACGTCGATGTCGATACTGAGACTGGCGAGATCGATGGACTCTTCTAGATTTAGACTAGAATGTCGTATTTCCTTTGTCTTCTATAGAATTCTTGGGTTTGGCGTTCGATCATCTTGCGGCTCTTAACAGCATTAGCGAAGGAGAAGGAAGGAAATGGAATGCACATTCAACGTGTACGGCTTTGCATCTTTCAACAGCGGCGTTTGACAGAGACAATCTGGCTTGAAAAGTTCTACATGTGTGATTGAACTTCGTAGAGATACCAACCTTGATTAACTCAGGTGTATATAGATAATACAGTACAAGTTCAATTGAAGCATACCGTCAGCAGAACTTCTCTTGCTGGAACTACGACATTGACGTGTCAGCCGTTGCACACGACAATAGCGAGGTAGAAGGGGACGACACTGATCTTTGGTTACTATGAATCTGAAACTCAGGCATCGAACAATAAAGCCGACATTTCCATCAGCCATCGTGACTAAGGATCTGATAGCGGAAGTCTTGGTTGTCAATATCATGTTTGCTTTCGATCCGTGTTGAGCAGGCGAACGGTAGGCCTGCAACATATCCACCCGTGCACCCGTACTTGTACACTCAGCCTTCAATTTTGCTCTTCTGCTCCTATATCATAATAGTCTGCAGACGAAAGTCTTGCCTCCTTTCGCTTCAGGACTTTCCTCATAGCAAGGGAGGTTGTATTTGTTGTTGTCCTATGGGTAGATGAGATGAAGAGGGATTGGGGATTTGGCTATCGGGTTGATAAGAGACGTAGTCTGAAGAAGAGTCCAAGATTCATGAATCGTCTTTTTTAAAAGCTGAAGTATATTGGCTATAAAGCTTGTGAGATACCATATGAAGACGTGGCAAGCTTAGAACATAGCATGGATGAGATTTCATAGTTTTGTTTCGGGATCTGGCTGCTGTGCTACGTAAATTATTGATCTTCTCGAGAGATTGTCCTTAAGCCTAATCTCTAGTTGTGAGCAAGATTATCGAAGTGATTCCGCTTTCGTAAGTAGGAAAGCAAGAGGTCTGCAAGTCAGGGAGAATGTTGAGGTAGAATGGCACCTGAAGTATAATGGCCGCGAAATGAATATGCGGTGGTGGGTGGATTGTTGTCGTTTAGGTTTTGCTATCGGATGCGTTTTGATCGGATACGCAAGTGGTCGTATCTGGTCCAAAGCATACGATAAAGGATGATGGAATGCACTTTTTTATAGCATTGAAGCTAATCTTTTAGACATGGCAAATAATTCTATACGCAGAAACAAACTCTCATTCATGTGAACTCAAGACTCACTCTCTGTGGAAAAATAGCTCGATCTCATGCGGCATTTAGTGAGGCATGAACAACGCACTCTTCGTCTTCTTATACTTTAGCTGCTTCGTTCTGTGGTGAATGAATGTAGTGATAGAGTTTATATGGTTGTATCGACGCTGCCTTGGGATAGATTGTTTTACTAAGTTCTGTGGTACTGGAGTTTCTGCTTTTCATTCACTTCTGAGATCTCGTTGCCTGTCTCAACCCTAAACCCCGCAGCCTTCCTCGTATTGTGACGTAGAATCATTATCGTCTTCATTATATCAGGATGTGTTCTATGTGGTTGCGGTGCACTCGAGTGACTTGAACTTTTGGAGGCATGTTATTAACGTGTTGACTTTCAGGTGATATTGATTCTGGCGACACTCATTTATATTGACAAGGGCAATCTAATGATGAGAGTCAGACTCCGATTACTCTATAAGAAAAATTCCGACTTCTGAGAATGACTGCAGAGTAAGCTTAGCCATGGGATTTGCAATTTACACGCCTGAAGATCTGATATCTAGTCACCACACTGAGTGGAATGCAATTCAAGAGGAAAAAGGTAATTCTCGAAACATTGTAAATAGAAATTATTATCTTTACCCTCCTCAAGGATCTGTTGTGCTCCTCTCTGTCTCGAGATGGAAGTCAAGTGTGTGATTTTGTGTTATCAGTTGATATTTTATTGTCATTTGTACGTTAGTAGCGAGCTGGATGTGAAGTCAACTTAGTCAAATCATAAGCAATACTCAGCGACGTATGATGAGTAAGCTGCAACACGATATTAGGATCTAGGTTGGGATTCTGACTTCTACACTGTATTTTTGCGAACGAGCTGAGACACCATCTCACCATGCACATTGTATACAACCCTCTTTCTGCTGTTCTGTTCGACGGTTGAGCTGCAATAGTTCTGTTACATCTTGTGCTTATATAATATTTCAGCCCTAGCAGTGTCATAATAGGTCCTCCAAAAGCTTCATTTAGTTCAGGCCTGCTCTCGTAGTTTGTCACATTTATTAAGATGCTTGTTGATCCTTATTCACGGGACTATTGTATGGTATTTCATGTGTCGTTGTGGATATTGTGGATATTGAGCGTTGCGTGGTAGCGTGGTGGTGGATTTGTATGGTGGAGAAGTGTGGCTTGCGTTGTGGATTTGTGTGGTGGAGGAAGTGTGGCTTGCGTTGTGGATTTGTATGGTGGACTTGTGTGGTGGATTTGTATGGTGGATTTGTATGGTGGACGTGGGTGGTGGATTTGTATGGTGGATTTGTATGGTGGATTTGT
>JACBAH010006407.1:0-10105 GCA_014282315.1 Neospermospora avenae | reverse complement strand
CCAAAACCCAATGACCGAAGTTTGGCCGAGCTGTGACAGTTTTGCTTGCCTGTGACATTCGCTTTCCCCGACAGTAAGCGAGCCCCGAGCGAAACTGGAGGTGGGCCGGCTAGTAGGTAGTCAGATAAAATCAAGGGAAAGTTGACTGTGACTGTCATGTCGTTCAACAGGGAGTGCGGTCCAGATTCAATTCCATCCGTACCCCCTGGTGCCCCTTGATTTTCTTTCTGCTTGCAGGGTCCCACAACCCCTGACGGCGGGCGCGGGTCCGCTCTTGGTGCCTGCAAGGTACCTACGTCAGTCGCCCCGAACGAGCTCTGGCGGGCTGGAGACGAACCCCCGACGGAAGATTTTGGTCCACCAGGAAGGGGTAGGAAGAAAAACCTGACCTGTGAGAGGCCGCCATCACGGGCAAGAATCCGATCTCAGCCGTTTCAGACGAGATGCATGGCGATGCCGTTGAGACAGATGGGCGGATAAGCAATTATTAGAGGATCAGATCAATGGATGGATGAACGGATGGATGGAAATTCTAGAGGCGGACGAGATGATACGTGGTACATGGTGTGCCATCGAATCATATCAAATCAATACCGAGGCAGAAGGAAGCAAGTTCAAGAACGTTGAAACATCGTTGGAATGAGAGAACGGTTTCGGGAGACTTGTGCAGTGATCAAGATTGTGCTGAAGAGCACCATTATCCGTGATGGAAAGCGCCATCGACATCATCATCTGATTGCTGGCATTGCCCAATGGGGCACATTCCGAACTCCTGCCATCTACCATTAACAGGCCTAGACTCTTCCAGTCTCCTTCCCCCGACATATAAAAATAACGAGCAGCCAATATTCCATGCAGGGAGCAAAGCTTGATCAAGTAAGGTTTGAAGAATCTTCTCTCCTCGGTTTGCCGACCCGGGCCGAGTCCTGGTTAAGCATGTTTCTTTCTTTGCTTTTTTGGTCCAATCGCCCTGATTACTTGATGGACTGCTTCTGAACGACAACGACTTCCAGCCTTTCTAGCGGCGCTCCACTTCCTGTCACTGCCACAATTGTTGATCACTTAGCGTTGGCTTTACACCTAATGAGCCTAGGTAAGCACGAGAGATGTCGAGATCACTTACTGTGCTATCGGCCTTAGAAGCGGTGGCTGCTAAACGAATCAAAATACAGCTGGGACCTTAATTCCACTCGGTGGGAGTTAGGGAGAAGTTCAGATGTTGTTGTAACAACTTGCCTGCTCACTTGGCTGATAATACGGGGCCTTGAAGTACTTTGAGTCGACTGTGTACAAGGCAGTGTAGAACACCAACTTCCCAGGAGAGTGGATCTGATAGCTGTCTAGTAATCCTCTTGAGCCGTTTGGATTCGACCACTAGATGTAGATGGAATTTGTCACATTATGTAGATAGTAGAGCTTTTCGAGCCTAAAAGTTGAGTGCAGCTTTCGTTCCAAAGGTAAGGATCCAGACGTGTTCAGAAAGACTCGAAGAAGCAGATGATTCTTGAGGCAAATATCTCAGTAGATGAACCGACTAGCTTCTCAACTACGACTACGGAGGAAAAAGAAACCAGAACTCTTAGTCCCTTCATAAGAGACTGTAACACTTCGAAAGCCATGTCTTAAAAACAGTGCGGATGTTATGAACGGACCAGCTCAAGCTTCATTTTCACCTCACTTTCTTTAGAAAAATGGTATTCAATTCTCGACTTTCAAGTGACGCATGGAAGATCGTGTGGGAGAATATCCAGAGTACTCAGGGCGGTTTCTAAGAAGCACTTGTTTCGGTTCTGCTGTACATTCTCCCAAGAAGTCGAAGTCCTACAGTGCTGGTCTACAGAGCGGCCGCTAGCTTACGACTCAGAACATCGTCATCTTGACTTGAGTCCATTCAATGTATCTCAAGCACACGACAGATTCCAACATGAGCGATCAGTCCAGTACAGAGGTCAACATGAAGATAGATCCCACGCGCGCAAATGGTCTGATCGAGGCTCTACAAAGTGTGCAGAGCCGAGTGTCCAAAGCGAGCACTGGAAGAACTGTACGTCATGTGATGGTAGAATCACTACCTACCTCAAGTTTCAAGTCTGAGAAGTGTAGAAGCTGATCAATGATGACAGGTCCGATTGGTAGCAGTTTCGAAGCTGAAGCCAGCTTCTGATATCCAAGCGCTGTACCAGGAAGGCCATCGCCATTTCGGCGAGAACTATGCTCAAGAGTTGATGGAGAAGGCGGAGATTTTGCCGAAGGATATCAAATGGCATTTTATTGGCGGGTTGCAGTCTAGTAAGTCTGTGGACTTCCATCCATGTCTTTCTCGCATTCTCGTATCTCTGTTCTGTCACTTCCATGGACTTTGCTTTTGTGCTTTTGCCTCGCGCCTTTCATTTGGAATGTGCCAATCCCGATCACGTGGATGCTACCTCGGACCTCTGATTACCCATCACCAACCCTTCCTCAAGGAGAGGAATTATGCAAGCAAAAGTTATAAATGTTTTGTTGCACATCTGAAATCTCGGACTTAGGTCTCTGCAACCTCGCAACCTCTATAGAGCGAGATGCAGCTCATTATCGGAGAAGTCTCCTCATATCTTTCGGCTTTAAGGCATCTAAGCCTTATGTTTGGCTGAGCGGTGTTTATGTCCACTAAATAGCCTATCTCCTAGCCTATGAGTACGCATGTAGATGCGAGATTGCAGTCTTTCGCGTTTGTTGCGGAGTATGCTTACTAGGTGTTGGCTATCTGTGCGGGGTTCAAATTTACGACATCCTTTTTTGCGATAACTTGTTCTATTGTTTGGAGCGAAGTGCAAGACTTTTGATTTTCCAAAAAAAAAAAACAAGGCTTCGTGGCGTCTTCTCACGTTGTCCCGATCTGGCAAATATGGCAATACACCAGATGGAGGTTCTGGGCAAGTATGCTTTGGGCTTTGATATATGGATAATCTGCTGGTAGGGACTTGGTCTCGAAGCTTAAAGCCCAGGCGTGAGCGCGCATGGGATGCGTGGTCAACTCATTCCGGGATCAACTTGATCCTTCCAATAGCAGAAGATGCCTGAAGCTATTCCTTCCAATAGCTTTATCTGGCCGCAGGACATTGCATCTTCCCCGATCAATGGCACATGCCGAATCCGGTCTCATACGATTGGATGAAGTAATTGCATCCGAATCATTCTATACTTGCTACAAGTGAGCTTTACTTCAGGTTCACTCTAGCTTCTGAAACATGAACTTTTGCAATGGCAAGCAAGTTTCTGTACAGAAAGCATTCCTGCTGTCCCACTCCAGCCGTCTACTATGCGCTACCGCGATAGTCTAGAGGAATTTTGCCCAAACTCCATTAATTGCTTGGAAGTGATTCAACATACAAATTAGTGACAAACAAATACCACATTCTGTTCATTCCTATCGCTTCGTGCCCGCATTCGGTTTTACCTCACAACATTTATTTCTATTGGGAACAGCAAACTAACCTCACTTCCGCAGACAAATGCAAACCCCTCGCATCTGGTGTCTCCAACCTCTACCTAGTCTCCTCAATCGACTCAGCGAAAAAAGCTACTCAACTAGACGCCGGCCGCGCAACCCTCGATCCCCAACCACCCACCCCCTTAAACATTCATATCCAAGTAAACACCTCCAACGAAGCCTCGAAATCCGGCGTCGCTCCTGGCTCCGAAACATCCGCTCTCGCAGAGCACATTTTTAAAACTTGTCCGCATCTCAACCTCTTAGGACTCATGACCATTGGAGCGATTGCAAGAAGTAAAGCTACTGGCGAAGGAAAGGAGAATGAGGATTTCACGACGTTGAGAGAGGAGAGGGATAGGTTGGAGAAAGAGCTTACGGAGCAAGGTCTACTAAATGTTGGGAAGGGAGAGGGCGGTGATGTTGGTTTGGAGTGTAGTATGGGTATGAGTGAAGATTTCGAGGAAGCTATTAGGGTCGGCAGTGGGGAGGTCAGGGTCGGCAGTACGATCTTCGGGACGAGGCCGAAGAGAGAGGATTTCGATATCAAGGGCGATGTGGAGGCTCCTAAGTCTTGATAAAAGTGGCGGTCGTGTTCGTTTAATGGACAAATGAATTAAAATTAGTATTGAAGTCATTCCTTGATACAGTTATCCGCACCATTTATGGCAAGATGATAAGCCCTGATCGACACGTCTGGAGTGCATGCGAAAGAATCTTCCAACACGGACTCAAGCACCATATTTCTGCCATACCCAGGCGTATCATTGCTTCAGAGACGATAAGACTCAAGACGGCAAGACGAATCACAAGCGACATCAAGTTCAGGCTTCGCAGTAGGATGGGTTGATGTAGTGTAATGTTGCACGCGCGAGCCCAGTGTCTTACCGACTCTTTACCGAGAATGGAGAGATCAGGTATCACCCGCCGAGTGGCTGGATAGAAGAGAACAGGGCTGCGTTTCGTTCAGTATAGCCCATCCTGCAGTTAAATTGAATCGTACACTTCTTCTCAACCGTTTTCTCTCCAACGCTGTCAGTCTCGTCTCCCCTCTTCATTCAACAAGATCCGTTTTGATCCAATCTCAAGAAATGTGGGGGGGGGGGGAAAGCCTAGGCTCACATCCTCCTAAATGCAGGAGGATCATGCAAAACACCTCGCGCAAGATACAGTGGCTTGAAATGAAGCAGCACAGCAAGCTATAGGATTCCCAAAATCGTTAGGTGTATTCGCCGCTGTCACAGCTGCAGTCGTGCAGAGACTAGCGAATGGCATCGATGCCCTGACGGCGTAAAGACGCTTTGTCATCACTGTGGTTTGTTGGGTTTGTGTCTCTTCCCTATCTTGTCCAGTCTTATACTCACGTAAGTAGATCATGGCAAGTTGGAGATTCCAAAATGGATGAAGAGGAGGTGGTTCGATATTTCGGCTACTTGGTTTGATAATACCGATACCAAGTCAGTGCCATCCTGAGAGGGTTGCTCCTCTAAGCCCCTTCTTTGTTGTCTATAGTTACTAGAGGTTACTGGGTGGAAACGAACTCGGTTTAAGAAATAATCAGCATTTAATGCTAAAGAATTGAGCGTTGTGATCCTCAAGGCGGCATTGAATGCTTTCTGGCAACTAAAGTAAACAAGAGCAGTTAACTGAATTGCGAGGGATGGAGATGATGCGGACCTACGTGTGTTGCCAATTTTCCCGAACAAATTGAAAGATTTTGCAAAGAGGACAACGGTTTTGAAACCGATAATGGTACATCCAAAACTACCATTGATACGCAGAATGAATAGGTTTTGGGCTATTTTGTTAATCTATTGTGTCCGTTTCATTCCGAGATTCTACTGAGTCAACTGTAGACAGTAAAAACATCTCCCAAAAATTATCATGTGCAGCTAGACAACACATCTTTCCGGACTTAGGAATGATTCAAGCTGGTGGATATATTAAACATTCAAGACGGTGTACGTTGAAGTTGACGAGAATATCGTGGATAACAGGGCTATCGCGACTGACCCAGCTAAAGGCGATACTCAAATCACAGTCATGTAATCAGATAGTTATGATCACAGAACATTTTATGAACGACACAGAGAGAACCCGAAAGAGCATCACACCTCACATGCCGATTCTACGGATGAGTGGGACCACACACCTCAATATTCCGGGCCCTCATAAGTCCGTCGAAAACAAGATTGGCCCCAATGAATACATGAATACAGCAGGATCAAAGATGTTGAATTTTGAAGCTCCTGGGTTTGTTTTTAAAAGACTAAATGAGTGTATCCAACTCCCCGCCTCAATACGTCTCCCACTTCTGGTTCAATCATTGTGAAACAAAGGAAAGTCGAAACCATCAGTCCGTTGCCGGTCTATTTTCTATCTCTCCCCCTATCTTCTTCCCCATATCCATAGGAAGATATTGGAGAAGCTGCTCTATCCCGGAGTGGTACATTCAAGTACATCTCACGATCCAAAAATTAGCCGGAGCAGCTTCGGCAGAGAGACACTTTCGTGCACCGTTGAAGGAAGTGACGACATCGCGTGGTGAGTCATCACAGAGGCCACTGAGATGCTTCTCGACTATACATATTGTAAAGCAAATTATCAGCTAACATACCCAGATAAAGAACCTCTTGTATCTTTACTCTAACCCTCTATCCCGAAGGCCAACCACAGGGATGTAGGGACAGGGAAGATAGACTTACACTGGCATCTGGTTCCGACAAAATCAATAGCAATCGACCCATAGGCAGTTTCTGACACACAGGTGTTTGCAGAAATGTGTCCCGTAGACGGAGCAGAGCGATCGACGAGGTATTGGCGACGTGCTGGATCCCGGCAAGTTGCTGCGTTGAAAGTGGTGATTGTGGCCACTGACTCACCACGCGCAACGATTTTCAAGGCGTCTGGGCTGGGTGCGGGCCCGGCAGTGACCTGGAGAGCCAGAGCGAGGAGAGATAGGATGGAGGAGATGGATGGCATTTTGAAGCTTTTGAGAGGGGTTGGAATGGAAGTGTAGGGGAGATTCTTGAATGTTGTGAAAGCTGATCGTAACTTGATAGAATGGTGAGGATGGTAGTGAGATTTGATGAAGGAATACTAATCTTCTTATGCTTTTCCAAAGCCTGGAGTCCTGGCTCGAGCCTCTCTTTAAGTGGCTTATACCATACCTGTACTGGGAAAAGCTTCTCGTAAGTGATTAAGAGTTACCAGACTTTCTATTTCGAAGTGTCAGATTCTGACTTGGATGTCCTCTATCAGAGTTAGCTCTTACCATGCTCTAGGATTTCGAGATCATTTGACTGAGGTGACAGGGAGAGTGAGCTTGATTTCTTCGGAGACGAAGAGTTTTCGACGAGTCCGAGTCTACATGTCTCGCTCATGAAGACGAGAGAACGAGACAGGCTCGTTTATAGGTTGGCATTGTGAACTCTTATGATGCCCGTTGGGACATAAGAACTACTGGTGTGGACGAACATCGACATAGAAGACACAGTCTTGAAGGTAAAGCCAAGCAGAGGTTTGATCAGTCTCTCTATGGTATAGCGAAGTCAGCAAATTGAAGATATGCAAACGCCGGAATCGGGAGTCTACTTCTACAATTTTTCCCTAGATGATCGAGTATGTCAGTCTTCTCATACACAATCTTATAAGAGAAGATACATTAAGATTCACGTAGCTTCTAGTACACATATACAAATATTGACAACAATCAAGCAGTAGTAAGCCTGACACGAGTACTGAGCAGCTTCTTTCCAGGCGTCTGACATCGCCACCTCATCGGGTTACACTCGTCCCAAAGGAGCAGCTTACTTGCTGAGCCGCAAAATCGACGTCACGCTTTCAGTCTTCTTGTTTTGCGTGACACATTGGAATCAGCGCGGGGGTCTAAAACCTGGTGCTGTATGGTCAACTGAGGCTCCTAGGATGAATAATTGTCTCAGATTTTAGAAGCCTAGTCAGCTTTGTGTTACCATGAGCATAGAAATTTAGTCTGACGTATGGGATTCTACGAAAGATGATGGTTGATCGAGGCTGGGCAAATTCTTCTTGGTTATTTCGGAGTTGCATTCTGATAAAAAGCAAAGATAGTTCAGGCCCGAATCAATCCGGCAAAGTCAACCAACCTTTCTTTGACTTCAGAATTCCGTAATTGTGAGTTATTATGAGGTGCAAATTCGCTTCGTCTGAGACGAATTTGGCTGGCCTTGGATTGGATGCAAATGTCGGATCCGTCTTCGATTTATAGGGATCATCTGAAAGCGACGCGTGGAAGATATCCGTTTGGGTCTCTCGTAACTCTCACATTGGAATTTTACATTGCCTGGTAAAATCTTGCAGCCATTGAAGGTGAAATCTGAGCACATGACGCATACATGTAAGAAAGAAGGTCCAACGCCTTCTCCCTTGCTTCTGGAAGTACAGCGATTCGGACCCATTTCCCTGAGTCAGAGTCAAACTCACACCGGTCATATTGAAAGTGAAGAGCATACACGATTATGAAAAGACCTGTATAGCCGTAATCAAAGACACCGGGAAGGTAGGAGACTTTCCGATATCGCTCACGTCGTACGTATTAGATAATAAAGTGAGCGCCTAGCAGCTATAATACATCTCAAGTAAGATAAATGGTTCGGCAGAGAGAATACATAGTCAGAGATGCCAGTCTGTCTAGCTCGAAGTCGTGGCAAGTCAACCTCTTACACCAAGACCCCTAACCATCCCACACCCCCAAATGCTACCAGTCCAATCCAAGAGCCGAATTCAAGCTTCCTCGCCGCACTACTTGAGCTCGTTGCTGCCGCCGAGCCAGTACCCGTCGGCGACTGCGAACCCGTCCTAGTCCCACTCGAAGTTGAAGCCACACTAGTACTGGCAGGCGCTCGAGAAGAAGATGCTACGCCTGTGCTAGTAAGGGGGATAGCAGGTGTCAAAGAAGTCCCGAACGTGGCGAAAGATGAAGGAAGCGTAACTGGTGTGGCGGGAAATGTGTGTGTGATGATTGCTGGTGTGAGAGATGTTCCGAGTGTAGCTAGAGATGAAGGAAGCGTAATTGGTGAAGCGGGATATGTGTTTGTGATGACTGCTGGTGTGAGGTTCTCTTGAGCCGAGACTACCGCGCTGAGACAAGCGGCGCAGCCGAGAGCGAGAATATATTGGAGTGGTTGGAAGAACATCTTGACGGTGAAAGTGGGAGACCTGCTCGTGTGAGAATTTCCAGTCGGGATATATGTGGATGAAAGGATTGGAGATGGGAATGTTTCTTAGTGAAGAAAGAGCTGGTAGCGCCCACCTTACCGAATCCGGACTGTGCACCGATCTTGGGGCCATGCCAAGCCTCGTGTCCAGGGGCAGGGACGCCCCTATTTGGTCATCGCTGAATACAGAATACGAGGGGGACGACGTTGACAGGCTGAGAAGAATTCGCAGTGAAACTTATTCAACGAGTTGAATAGCGCATGACTTCCATCGGTGATGATTGCGAAACATTTCACGGCGATGTGTGACAGCTCAAGGTTCCCGAATTGCGCTAAATTTTAGCGAAGTTCAATTTAAGTCGGGCAGATGCTTGTGGAAGAAAGTAAATAGTCATTAGGTGAAGGTAACTGATACTAGCTCAGACGATGGTTTGGGAGATCAACTAGAAGAGAAGCCTTCGTCTTATAAGGCACATCAGAAAGTACACATGAAACATCTATACTTTGTAAGTGTTGGCTTTAGCCCAATGTTCAGAAACAATTTCTTTTGTTGGACCTCTCAGGGAAGAATTCGACTTCAGCAGTGCAATCAAATGAATGTAGTGTAATCTGCCCGATTTTAGTATTCGGCATTAGCTTGCTCAAGAACTTAAGAATAGAGATCTTCTATCACAGGAACTGAATATTAGATGCTAGCAAAACTGTTAGTATTTCCATCCAAATAAAGTGGATGCTATTTCCCACTCAGTTCCGGGTTAGATAGGTGCCTCAAAGCGAGCGAATGAATAGGGTGACACAATGAGTTGCCGACAGTCTGACCAAAGCCTTCCAACGATTGACCTATTGTTTGACTGCAGTCAATGACCAAGAGTGCCAAATCAATGCTCTAGGCACTCAGCCTGTTGATATTCGCTCGCAGTGTGGCGGGAGCTAACCGACAGAGGAGTAGAATAGAAGATACAGAAGCTTATTATGCGCGCATAAATCCGAAAACGTTGCCAAGAATAGTTCCTACCACCGTGCTGATGTAGACACATATACTTGGTAACTCGATGCTGGAAAAGGGCCCGCCGTCAATCAGAGCAATGGCCCGTGCCGGTCTTGATGATTCTAAAAAAGAGACCAGAGCACGGACATGCCTCGGTTGTTTGTCCGTTTCAAAAAAAAAGTTACCACCAGCACACTGCTCAACATTCTTCCAGCATCTAGGATTTAGGACCGGCCGGCACGCACGCGCATGACTAAGATCAAGCTAGTGCATTAGCCAGAATAAATGTTTTTAGGTAAGGTAGCCAATTCAAACTTGAAGTTACAACCATAGCTTTGCAATGTTTGCTTGCGAAAAAAAAAAACACGGTAATAGGGGGTTGGTCAGCTGATTTCTTGCCAAGGAAAATTGATGTGACGTCGTTTATCCTCGATCTGACGTCGTGTG
>JACBAH010006406.1:0-10093 GCA_014282315.1 Neospermospora avenae | reverse complement strand
GTTATAATAAGGCTAAGTAATTTCTATTACTGGTCATATAATAACTAATTATTTAATAGTCTATCTTTCCTTTTTCACAAAATTCCAGATGAGATTCGGGCTTTATCAGCCGCCATAGGAATGACGAATTGTTGGATTTGTGGTACTTGCTGTATGGGTAGGTCGAGAAAAGCGAATAGTTCCAAGAGTACGGCGAAGAAAAGCTCTCAGATATTTGAAATATAATTCAGTTCAATAAAAACCTGCTCCGCTACCGAGCGCATATCATTGCCATGAATTGCTTATCACATTTCGCCATCGATTGCTCATACACTGCAGAAGAATTTCGCAATTTACGTCTAGCTATTTGCTACTTTAACCACACTCAAAAACCTGCGAGTCTATCAAACATACTCAGCAGTGATAGTATCGTAGCTTTTGCCTTGCTGTAAGAGTATGTACTTCGTGGTTGCGGAGTAAAATGTCGCCTCGATAGATCCCTGAATACAATAGTACTTGAGACCGTCCTTCCGCGTGACGATTGTCTTGTCGAGGAAAGATTGAGTCAAGTGTGAGAGATTTGCTTGCAGAGTGACAAGCTTCAGTACTGCTTCCGTCCTGTGAACAGGCGCCTCTCTGGTTTGCGAATCACACCAGATATCCGTTGATTGCAAGCTTGGTTTCCCATCCGAAACAAGAAAGTCGTGATAAAATTCGATCCGACGTGGTGAGTTCTCTTCGACGTCATCGTCTCTGCAGATGAACCATTTCATTGAGCGAACGCGGAAGCATTGATGTTTGCTGCTGTAGTATCTACAAGTAATCAGCCCAATGCCAAGTGGTTATTGACGACAAAATCGTACCTCTTACTTCTTCGGTGTTTTTCCGGGTCAAAGCGATTTCCCAACTCAATGCCGTAGTGTTTTCTGGCAGTACGTGATACGATTCTGACGACTGCCAAAGCGCTATCAGCACGACTCAAACCCATCATAACTGCGCCTCTCATGACTGCAGTCCATGAATTTGCCGGCTGCAAGACTTCGACATTCCCAATAGCTGAGCGTATGCGTTCCTTCAGGTAGTTGTTCTGTCCAAAGCCACCAACAAGAAGAACAGCCGTGATTTCAGTTCCGGTATTTCTGATCTGCCCTCTGACGAGCTGCAAAATCTTCAACACAACGGGCTCAAAAATTGCGTGCATGTCGGCGGGCGTAATAGTGAACCTTCCCCTCCGAACTCTTAGTGGTCGGTTATCTGCCAAATCGGGAACCATGATAGTGTACCCTGTTGGGTGAATGCTTGAGGGGGAGTAGTTTCTCTTGAACTGCTCATGTCATCAGTATTTGTGCTGATAGCAACAGTCATTCACGTATCTTACCACAGTCTCAAACCTATCCATAGCTTCGACCAACATCTCCTCATTCCATCCCGATTCGAGACCCAATTTAGAATCCAAGAATTCACCAAAACGACGATTCAAGAATGTGGATCCACAGAGTGCGCCTGTACCGCCTGCAATTTCTCTCAACTCGACCAACGGGTGGAGTGCGCTGATCGTATAGGAGATGAGATCAACGGTTCCGCCACCTGCATCACAGAGGACAAAGCTGTCTCTAATGTTCAGGCTGTGAGGACTCAGGTCCTGGAGTGCAGAAATAGCAGCTGCTTCCTACAATGCAATAAGAGGTCAGCCATGATCATTCTACAGAATTTGTTTTATTTACGGGCTCCGACACTAGCAAGATCTCCTCATCTGACTCGAGCCCTGCCTCCTGACATGCTTGTAGGGTTTTTTGCTTCGCCGCGTCGGTCCAAATGGCAGGCACGGTGAGGCAAAATTCCATGTCCATACTCTGCACAATAGCAGAACCAAATCTCTGCTCCAATGTCTGAATGAGATGACTATAGAGTTGCGTCAGGTAGTCCGTGGTGAGTTGCGTCGAATCCTTTGATTCAACAACTCCGTCGATATTGCTGTTTCCAAAGCCGCTGTGAATGATTAGCACGACGTGGTATGAAACACCCCTAGGGAAACCTCGCTCACAGTTTGAACCATTGGCGCTTCCCAATGTTACTTGACACTTGGAAACCCCACTCAATTCCGTCATCTGTATACCGAAGCTCGGTCGGCACCTTCTGACTAGTTGTTCCCCCAAGCCAAGATGGCCATGTGTCGATGATGAAGTGTTGGTCTGCCTGTTAAAATTCACTGGTAAGTTCTCCCTTGTCATAAGTGGATTTTCGTACTCACTCGACGTAACTCTGCCCAAGCAATACCGGGGAATGTCGTTCCAAAGTCGATGCCAACTATCACTTTTCGTGTGCATCGTTGGCCCAGAGTCAGGTCTGTAAGACTATCCATGTCTGCTGATCTCCTGAAGTGCTGTAATGGTCAGAATTTCGAAAGGTATGGTGATCGAAACCAGCTGGGTTGAAATATAAGTCGATTTTACAATTTGTGGAATACAGTGGAAGCAAAAACCCCTCGATTTCCAAGCTATGCCATCGCGCACTTCCTTGAAACAATGAACTCTGATACTCAAAGACCCATCAAAGGTTTTGGTTCAACTTTTGCGGGAAGGTCAAATATCAGTCATGTCTGGATCCTTCTACTGCAGGTAACCGGGTCCGTTTGTAATGATCAAAGGAAAAGTGGGCGCAGAAGAACTCCAGAATCGCATGCACCTGATATCCGATACATCTACCAAAATCCATGAGACACTGACACCTGACGGAAAAGAGCTCATGATCTTGATTCTCTTTCTCGCGTCGCTGCTTGGCTTGGCAAAGGTTTCAGTACCCCCAAAGATTGATTGTCGGACTTTGAACCACGAGATTGAATCGATCTGAAGATGAAAGCTAGCATGATTTCTCAAATACTATGATAGGCATAAGTAGTCACTGTCGTCGGTATCTCTTGCAAGTATTCATTCTAAGCGATCTGTGATTGCTTATACACCTCGCCTCATGATGTTAACGTTAAAGCGTTTCATTTCGATCTTCAGATGCAATGAACAGGACAAAATGAAGGACAGACCATCTCTGCGAAAGAAGAAGTTGACTGAGCCGTGGAGAGAAAACGCAAAGCAAATAAAGGTAATACCCCTTCCAGATCATCTGTCACTTTTAGTCACTTACACTGCTTACCAAACAAATATAGTGTTGGATCAATCACAAACATGCGGCTTCAGTATCTTCATCATCTAGGTCATCTTCTGAAAAGTATGGCTCCGTCAGGAGACGGAAAAAAAGGAAAACCAGAGCCAGTACAGATCAGCTTACTGGTGATTACTCTATATTTGTTGATATCATTTAATTCCATCTCACGCGCTGTATGCAGGCTCTCAAGTTCAACGTCTCGGGAAGGACAGGAATGCCAAGAACGAAGAGAAGGACGCCTTGGGAGATAAGTTTGAGTTATCTACCCAGTATTAGTAAGCGCAGACTTCATTGAAGTTGATACTCAGTGAAAGAATTGACAAAGTTTTCAGTCCGTCAATTGTGCCATCATCACGCCGTCGAACACTATCAGAGAATGGTATCACCGAGCGCTCGCCTGCGGCCGTGTACCCTGAGGCTCATGCCATAAGTCTTAGTGGCAAAGCTTCTAAAGTCATCAGCGAAGCACCGAACGATGACACAATCTATGACTTGCGAGCTGACCGTGAGGTTCTTCGCAAAGAAGTCGTACTTTTGCGAAAAGATCTTCAAGAAGCGCAGGACTTTGTTTTCAGTCAGCTACCCAAGCAGCGAAGTCTAACTGAAACAGAAGCAATAACTAGTTACCACGCCCTTTGTAATACAGTGGAAGAGATGGTAGATTCCACACTCGGAGATGCCTTGGAGGATAGAGTTTTGATACAGGAGAACTTCGATATTCGACTCGCGAATGACTTGCTCAATTTCATTCCGGAGGCAGGGAGAGACTCATTTCGATTGCCGAATACTGACACTTACAACATCTCCTCGGCAATCATGGCATTCTTACGAACCTGGATCTTTGAGCCAGTATTGTTTGACATCATGAAGGCAGATGTTGAATTACTATCGAACATTGAGCACACCATGAAGAATCAAGTCCCTGCACCAGGTCAGTCATCGACCAAGAATGGCTTCATAGCTATGCTCATTAAATTTGATAGATGTTGCAGCGTACCGTACATGGCGTAGCGAAACATACACCGCTATTACCGAAGGACTAGACTTCCAAAAGCTTCGAGAGGAAAGGATTGATGAACTTGCAGGGTGTCTTACGAGAGTACTACTTCTGCTCAAACCCCAAATTTCTCAAGCAGAACTCAATTGTGTCATCAGGGACACGATAATTAAGCCATCAGCTTTACTAGCCCAAAACATGTGTCTCTCTGCTGATCTCTTCGAATTCGTCGACAGGAAACCCCGCCAGGACCTTCACGATTCAGGATTTGCTGTTCCGCTTCTTGAAAACCAGGATATCGAGTTTGTCGACTTTCTCAACAATGGGAAGTCTGTCAAATCTTTCCCGTATAGGTATTGGCTTGAGTATTTGTTCACTATCAGTCCAGCGCTAGTTGTACGCGATGCCAGAGGCAGATACTTCGGAGAGCCGAAGGTGTTGAAGAAGGCCAAAGTGTTGTGTCGCGTTTGGAGAAGTGGTGCGGATAGGGCGAAAGAATCGCAAGAGCTTCTGACTTCATCCGGTGCAGTCACAGTGTTAGGCTGGTTGGAAGAGAATCGTCTGCGAGCCCAGTCTGGAGGTCACAGATGATACGATCATATGTCTTGATTTACCATCGAATTTCATTTTCTGGGTGCTAGCTAGGGATTCACTGGGAGGCTATGATGAAAAGAATTCCTGTATTGATCTTTAACTATGACAGATCATGTAGTTCTAGTTTTCCGTGCAATTCTACGTGGTGCTTTCAGATTGCTGCTGTGGAAACGGCAGTCAACCTTGTGCATTGTGTTGTCATGTTTCAGAATGCTTAGATGGCTGCTTAGGCACTCATAACAGAATTGATATCCACAGGTCGGGCCTGGCAGCGACGTCAGTACGAGCATGACTCAGAATCGATCCTCATGCCAGAACCAGCAAGTCCGAAGTGGGCGGTGTCCTTCCAAACTTTCCAGGCAGCACCAGCAGAATTCATGAAGACATTGAGTACCTGCGTCAGTCAGCCACTTGATCCGGCTGACGCTATCTGAAGATCTTTGGAAGGTGTGGGCTTGAACTTACATGTCATGTGTGCGCATCCTTTAACTTTCTCGATCGGCTGCGTACAGTTCGGACATTGCTTACTTACTGATTCAACTGCAGCAAGTGATAGGACTTCATCCTCCAGCTGTTGCTTGAGGTTTTCTCGCTCCTGTCGTCTTCGGGCTCTGCGAAGCTCTCGATCTTGGGCCTCCTTTTGTCTGGCCTCCTCCGCCACTTCGTCCATGTGGATGAGCCTTCTTGCAGCCTCTTCATCACCGTCCTCTTGCATCTTGATAGCTAGTTCATTCTCTTCGTTGGCTCTATAGACGGCACCCTCAAAGCCAAGAGGATCTAAAAGCAATTCGTCATATTCTTCGCATGTCAAGCTTTTGTGCCAAGGACAAGAATGACGAAAGCATGAAAGGAAGCCGCAGTTCATGCATCGTACGATCGGTTCTTCTATACCACCTGTATGGAGTTGGCCAGACTTGCATGACTGACACCAGATAAATTTGTCATCGGAGTCCAAGACACTGCGAAGCGAAAGTTCTTCGTATCTGTTTTCCAGGTTGAGTTTAGTCAGCGTCTGTCTGTTAACTTTTATGCTTTCTACTTGCGATCACGTACCTTAAGAAAGTCTCCTCATTTGCAAGCCGTTTGATTTCATCGTACAAGAGGAGTGCTTCGCATTCTGGACATGCTATCTGGTTCCACCTCTTGTTGTCTAATTCGTGCTGAAGATAATCACAAAGGCAGGCGGTGCAGACTGATGGCTCGTGTTTACATGCGACTGAGATGCAGGCTGGAGGCTGACATCTACCAAAAAAGACATTTGTGCAGATGATGCAGCTGGTTGGTTGCGCACGTTCCGAAGCATTAGAGTTGTCCAGGGCCATGGTTCTAAGATCCGTGTCCGCGGCTGCCAACATTCTCTCAACCGCCGCCCCTCTTCCTGTTGGCATCATCGAGGTAGAGTTCCTGGTAGACGCTTGGGGCCGAGCATTGAGTGGTGGTCGAGGTCCATATCTGAGAAGGTTTTCGCCCAGATTGGTTTGGAATGGAGATTCTTGGTATTGCATTGGTGGAGTTCCTCGAAGCACGGGCATGCTACCGAATCTTGAAGACATGCTTGGTTCTGACTAAGGATATAGGGATGTGTTGTGATGCTGAGAGTGAGGAACTTGGGGTGTGAGATACTTGCTTATGTATATTAATAATGATCGGGCTTCTTCAGAAAACGCTTTGTTTCCAATAACGCAGCAGGCTGGCGATCTATGACACTCGACATTTTCGACGCCACCGAGGTCACGCATCCGTGGCAACTGAAACCTACAGATTCTTTGTAACTAGTATCCATGCTGTATTTGTCCTTGTCAAATCCTGAAGCGACCCAAATAAGCACCACACAAGGCTCCTGGATGCTGAGAATGGGGCCGGCATAATTGAGTTGATGAATGAGACATGACACAGTGCGTTCCTTTGTGCACAGAGGGCAGAATGAGAAGGTTCCAGGCAGCGAATGAACAATACTTCTGGATTCAAACAATGCTACAAGGACGTAAACAGTCTTTTGCGGATTTGCCCCGGCTATAATTCGCTTCAGGGGATCACGAAATCCAAATGACGTGTGTGTGCGATCTTCAGATACAGCATATATACAGCAATGAATCACGAGGCTCAGACTCACAGATTTACGGAGGATCGCCTGTATTGCCAGTTTGGTCATGTATCCCTCAGCCTATTCAACAGTTCTCTGAAGCTCTTTCAGAAGTTTTGCCTCCCATCAGGCTGCCGCGTATGCTAAGCGAGTCTACATCTGTGCATGAAGCATATCGTATTCCATATCCTTCTTTATATTCTCCAGGCTCTTTCTCATGACATCGTGAGAATAGTACTTACGAGGACAGTATCGATTCCTTGTTATTCGACGCAGCATTTCCTCGGCGATTTCCAATACCGTCAGACCGCCCTGACCAGATATCTGAGATTGTGGATACAGTTGCAAGAGGATGGCTTGCTCTTCGCTGCTGAAGGGATGGTTGAATATTTTGTAAGTCCGCAGCACCTTTCCCGAGAATTTGGCGAAGAGGCTTCTGAGTCGTTTCACGAGCATATTCGGGATTGACTGATTGTACTGAAGGGCGAGAGAAGGTTTTCTTTTTAGCAGTTGAGTAAGAAAAAATCAAGATAAGTTTAGAGTTTATAGCAGGTATAAGACTTGAATTTGAAGGATTCGGTGATCGGGAATGATTCAGATGCTCCGTACTCAAGGATGTGCATGTTGAATTATCGTTGCTGCCGGAACGAGTGAATCATTATTTGTTGTGCTCAATTGCGAAGGTCTCATATCAATGCGAACGTCCATGAAACTATTTTGGCGATAAGCATAGGTTTCTATGATACATTCAGTGCTGTTACATCCTTTTCCAAACACGCTAGAAGCCTCCATCAGAGATTCTGTATGCCACGCCTGGTACCGCTCCGTCCCGAAAAACCATGCGTACATTTATGCCTGCCATTTTTAATCATCATCGTCTTTGTTCTCTTCCTGTGAACCAAAGGCAAAAATTGACTAGTGTCACTGGTCCATCTTATAGTCAGTCACAATGTAAATCTTGTAACTCCAAACAACACTTGGTCCTTTAGCAAGATGGGAAACGATGGCAAAAAAAACTTCTGTATTTAATTCATCTACCCTGTTGTGCTAATTCCCAAGCAGACCAGAAAGGTCATCTGGAACTCCCATGCCATCCCTTGCCAATCAGATGTAGCGGCATATCAAGCTCCGGAATACGAGGGAGTGTCACTCTGAGCCCTGGAGTATCCAAGTTTTTCAGTCGCTTGAGTTCCAACTCAACGACCTCTTCGTTGTACTGGCGCACGCGGAAATCATACCGTCCCATTTCTTCGGCAAGTCGCTTGAGCGTCCAGTCTCCTCTTCCAGAGTCTTCAGTCAGCGAATACAAGCTGACGAGCCGAGTGATCTCCACATCCGTCCATAGCTTCTCGTTGTTGGACATACTGATTCTACCTCGAGGACAAGGTGGGGTGTTGAAATGAAACCTTGGTGGTGAATGTAGTGGATTTGTTCGTGTGATGTTTTCGTAAGGAGTGATGATTTGTCGAGATCCGGATGCGGGGTTTAGTGGGTTCTAAGAGCTGTTGCATGAGATAAAATCTCCCTCATCTATCCTTCTGTAAATCATTGACGCCTTTATCCTAGCTGAAATCGCTGTTGCAATCACCCCATGAGCCTGTAAATCGAAACAAGACAAATGATTCACCACCAAAGAACCGACAAGCTTAAAGCTGAAATCTGGTTGTCTCACTGCACAAGTCAGTTTTGACCGACTTCGACGCGTTGCTATTTCTGAAAGTAGGAAACAAAGGCGACGAAGACCATGTCTCAGTCTCGATCAGAGTGATCAACAACGCCATCACAAATTACAGAAATGATCAAGTAGAGAAGACGAGATTTATGTATTTTAGTCTGAATTAACTTGGCATAATAGTCTATAGTGAAAGGTCTGCCCCTTGTTTGAATTTCGCTGACGTGAAATTCCAAGTATCTCGAGTTTACTTTCGCTTATTAGCGCCATGCTCATCTGGCAACGTGCAAAGTAGGTTAGAGAGGTTGGGAAGCGCATAATTTGGGTACAAAAGGCGAACGAGAGACATAGGTAAGATCTCATTAATCCTCAGGTTATCTTATCAGTCCATTGCGCGAGGTCACTCACTCCTTCCTGTCTCGTACAGATGGCCAGAGTAGGAACAAACTTATCACGTGTCTGCTGTAAGCGAAGGAAGGATAAAAGTGGCCTCACTTCCTCTCCATTCCTCGATGGTATTCCTGCTCCCAGATTTTTTCCTAACATACTCGTAAAGATTCCCGACAAGTCTACTGGCGAGTTCGTATGATCTCTCAGAACTATCGCCGTATGACATCTCAGAACTATCGCCTGCCTCTGTTGGCTCTACAGTGAAGCGCGCGCGGCCGCACCGTAGTCTTTGAGTGAGGCGGGCGTGGAGAAACAAGATGTACTCAGCCTGGATTCAATATGGCTTCAGACCATTATTGATCAAGCGCTAAATGCCATATTTTGGTGTGTTATTTACTATCTTGGATGTGGTATGTTGAGATCCTTTATTTCTTGAACCCAATGCCGCGACCCATGCCAGGAGCACGGGGAACATGCTAATATCTTGATCAGGACGCGCAGAAGGGAAGCTGGAATATCTAATAATTTAATAAATGTATACTAGGTCAGTCTGATATTCTTTACCCACTCATTTGCTCCAGATCAGCTTCCAGACTTTGATTTCCATAACTATCGTACAATCAAGTGATTCCAAGCAAGTTCTAATCTACATCTACCTCCTCGCAATCTCTCTCCCATCCCACTTGTTTAGCACCCAGTAAATCATAATCATAGCCTTCCGTCTCCAGCTCTGCGTCCACTGCAAATTCCCACCTCTCCAGGCCAACCAAGCACTTTTCCCAGTCCACTTTCCTCCTCCATCAACAACACCATCTTTCCGTCCAATATACGCGACAAGCGCTTTCTGCTCATACTCGAACTTCTTTCCTCTCGGAATAGATCCTAGTTTCTCGCTTTGCGCACTATGAGGAATAAGGTGCTCAGCAAGCCATTTGGCCTTCTGTACCGCCACCTCAGCAGTAGCAGGCAATTCATTCCCATCAATTGCCGCGCAATCACCCAAAGCATAGACACCTTCCATAGCATCCCCATCCTCACCCAAAACTCTTAGATATCCATCCGTGACGAGTTTGCCAGAGTCATCTTTTTTCACACTCTCCATTCCCTCGACAACACTACTCGTCTTATTCCCCGCCGCCCAAACCGCCACCCCGAAACCAACCTCCCCATCTTCCTTGACCTTCATAACGCCCTTCTCGAATCCCTCAATATGTCTCCC
>JACBAH010006405.1:0-10050 GCA_014282315.1 Neospermospora avenae | reverse complement strand
ACCCCATCCTCCATCTCAAACCCATCCACCATCGCAACATTGATACCCTCCTTTCCCTCCCCTTGCACAACCTTCCCCTGTTCATACGTGACTCTCTTCCATCCGCTCTCTTCACTCGGATCTTTAATCCATTCCATAGTCGGGAAATAGTGATCGTTTTTCTTCATAGTGATGACCCAGGGGACGTTGTCGAATGTCATCGCCTTTAATCTGAAATCTGCAATCAAAAAAGCGTTAGTATACATATACTTATGACCAAGGGAGGAATAGCATGGGTAAGAGGCGAACTCACAGGTGTTGTCGGGAATATCAACCACAGCTTTAAGGAATGACGCGAGGTCGGGGGTTGAGGTGCCGTTAACATGAGTTACAAAGTTGGTTGGTGCCAACCCATACTGATAAGCCGGACTTCCCCTCGTCCTCGCACTCACGTAAACCTCACTATGTAATTTACTGATCTGCTGCCTCACAGCGTGATGCGGTTTATGCAGTATCGCACCGCAGAAACTGATCGCTCGATCAGTCTCCAAGTCGTCCGCCTCCACAGTCGGAATCCTCAATTTCATCTCAACGGTATCGCGGATGATTACCGCATCCAAATACTCGTGGTCATACATCACATCGAGCTCTGATACCCGCGTGATAATCTTCCCATTTAGGGTTATAACAACATCACCTTCAAGAAGGGAGGTGTCAGAAGAGGAGTCGGAGCGCTCGAATGTGCGTTTGCGGATCATGAAAAGTTGGTGACGGGATGGGTTGTCGTCGGAGACTTTCTTGATCCATTCTTCGGACACACCCATAATTCTCGCTTGGCTCATTCGAATAGCACTGAATTCTACACTGAGCATACGGAGTTTAGGCTGTTCGCCACGCTGGATTTGCTGGATGACGGGAAGGAGAGTGGGTGTGGCGAGGCCGAGGTGGTAGTCTGTGTCTTTTGAGGTGACGGGAGAGCGTTCGCCGAGGTAGGTGAGCCAGAGAGCTTGGACGGTTCCGTCTTCGCCGACGAGGACACCGCTTCCACATTGTCCGCTAAGGCTGGTGTCGACTGTGATGGCGTCGACATTCACAGCTCGGTATCGGGGCGCCCCGGAGTTCGCCGGTATAGCGACAGCTGTGATATCCGTGATCGTAGTCTGTGCAATGACGATCCGCATGTTCTGATTGAAGCCTACGAAGTATGTCGATTGGCCTTGGATAACTTGCTTAGTGCTTAATTTCGCACTTTGAACAGGTGCGTCAACGAGTGATGGGTCGTATTTGATGACGGCGTAATTTTGGAGTGGGTGTAAAAAGACGACTTTGCCTTCAACAATGATTGAATCAGCGATCGTGATCGAGATGTCGCAGAGATCGTAAGGTACGGTGGCTCGAGATATGACGACCAATCCTTTCTCGGCGTCTATCACGACTCCCATGCCCCATTTTCGGTTTCGTGGAAAGCCATCGAGCTTGACAGGCATAGTGCATAGAACACGAACGAAACTGCGAACCACATCTGCCGCGGCAGGATGTTGTGGATTCTGCAGCTGGGCGAAACTGGCTGATCGTGGAACTGGAGGAATGCGAGGAAGGGCATCTGCGAGATCAGTGAAATCCCAAAGTCCAGTCTCGTCATTTCGGACTGCCATTCTCAATTTGCTGGACCAATGTCGATCAATATGGAGAATACTGGTGTTCAAAGTGTGTAAATCTCGGAGATGCTTGTAGGTGACTACCACTCGTGACCGATCAGGTATTCCCTTCATGACCTCGATGAAGGAGTCCAGATCAGGTGTCTTCTTGTGGTCGACTGACTGGATGATCCATCCATTATCTGTGCTCTCGAATCTGAAGGATCCGGTGGCTTCACAGACAAACACACCCTTACAAGCAACGGCATATAATCGTGCCTGCTGGTATGACAGGTCGTGGAAGCTGGCTCCTGCAACAGATACGAAGCGATCAGGTGTGATAGCATGCAGATCCCCAACAGTAACTTCTACCTCGACATCTTCTCCGCCTCTCTGAAGAAGCAGCTTGACCGTACCGTTGACGCTAGAATCCAGAATATCATCCAATCTGATGAACTGAGTGAGCAGTTCTCCATTGACCTTGATCAAAACATCTCCCTCCTCAACCTTATGATCCGATGGTCCCTCAGGTAGAACAATCTCAGCGACCAGCAGTCCAGTCTCCTTGGGGAAATCCTTCCGAATAGCACCCTCCCATTCAGGTGACAAGCCCAATCTCCTACACTCATCAAAAGGCTTGATCATCCACTGACACTGGATCGTTCCTCTGGTGATAGGTTTTCCTTGCTGAATGCATTGCAAAGCTCGTAGGGGTCGATCAAGAGGCAGAAAGTAGTCGGTAGCCGCACCATCACTCCTCCCTCCAGCCTGTAGCGCAACAGCATATCCATCAATATTGACGACCGGACTTCCAGAACTTCCTCCACTGGCTGCAGCAGCTGCTTGTATATAATTGGTGTTGAAATCGCAGTATCCATCGCCATATTCGGGGGCATTTCGATCCAACCTACTGATGACTCCTGATAGAATACTGAGCTTCTCTCCAGCATCGTTACCTACGACTCTGATTTCAGAACCAACTTTTGCCAGGTCGGGTCGGAGTGTCAATGCAGCGACAGGCATGTATTTGATAGCTTTCGGATCGAATCGCAGGATACCGAAATCATGGACTGGGTCGCGATAAACGGGATAAGCGTCAACTTCCTCATGATTATCAAAGATGCAGTATCCCCAAAAGGGACCCGATCCAACCACATGACGATTCGTCATGATGTATCCCCTCTCCGCATCAACCACAAAGCCCGTCGCCTCACTCGTCAAGGCCGGATCCGTATCGAAAGAACAAGTCTGACAGAAGCGAATCGACACCACATTCCTCACCACCTGCTCTACACAGGCTTGCCATTCCGCGGTATCTGCTAACCCGGGCAGGACTCTCGTTTCCTCGACCGACGGTTCTTCGTCTTCGTAGCCGGTGACTTCGGGGGTGTTGGAGCCGGCGGAATCGCTGCCATTGAGGCGTTTTTGGGGGCGCTCGGTGATGGTGGAGGGCTGGGCTTTGCGCTTGGAGCGGAGGGTGCCGTTGGCCCCGTTTGGGGAGGACATGCTGATGCTGCTGCTGATGCTGAATGCTCGGGCTGTGGTGATGATTGGGGAGACGGGTTTTGAGGGGGAGGGTGAGGATGACACGAGGGCGAGGGCGATTGAGGAGGAGTGACCAAAAGCTGGAGGGAAGACTTGTGTAGGGCGTACAAGGCGTACAAAGGCTCTTCTTGCAGTCTGCGCGAAGCACGTCAAAGAGTGGTGTCTCGATCGCAGGCAGACAACACTCTGCATCCGGCAGAGCGAGATGACGATGGATGGTGGATGACTGGATACTTGGGCGTAAAAGGATCGTGAAGGGTCGGTCGTAGGAGAGGTGAGGGGAGGTGAAGTATAGTGATAGTGAGGCTATCAAGGTAGGACCGTGTGACGGGGGATCGAGGATGTTTCGTAAAGCGAGAGTGAGAGCTTGAGGATGCAGCTTTAGGGAGGGCCTGGGAACTGAATTGCTGCAGCGCAATAGCACGAGGACTAAGAGGCGATGTAGTATAGTAGACGGTGCAATATAGAATTTCAAAGATTGGATTTCAAAGAATGGATGCGGTGAGTGAACACAGCATTAGTAGGATGTGAGTGAGCACTTCAGCAGCGCCGAGTTACAGTACAGACGCGATGCAAATCAAATGCGACGCCCTACTCTCTCCCCACTGCAGGGGCTACAAACGGAACTAAAGACGGCCCGAAGACTTGACAGGTCCGCTCGCTTCGAGAGTCGCCTATTCGAGGAAGCGAGTTTTCGTTCTCGCTTGCTCGAATGTCAACAAAATGTCCAGTCACTTCACAACCCTTCATTTCACATACCCTTGAAAAAAAGAAGCAGCAGCACGAGTGCGCGGCGCTCAATTCAAATGGCCACGTCACCAAGAATTAAAGCTGTTCAGAAGTATCAAAGAATTCTCATTGTTCAAGTGCATGTGTATTAGTCAGCTCAGAGGCCTGACCACAGCTGCATTATTGAAATAGAAATCTCCCGCAATCAAATTTCCCTTCATCCCATCAGAAGTAGATATATCAAGTCCATCCCCCTTGTCCATCCATCCCATTTTCGCGGCGTAAGCGCCGTGATGTAGTCGTAGAAGTAGAGAGGGCAAAGTGACTGAGTGCCAAAGTTAGCTTACGAAACCAAGGCCACAGATCGAGATTGTGTGTACTTGCCTTATGAATTGCTGGCAGTCTATTCGTCGAATGGGTACGACTTGTGACGCTTTCCTCCACCATCCTCTTCGTCGTCGATCTCCTCCATCTTGGCGGCAACCTTGACACGCTTGGGGACAGGAGTGGCGTCTTCGGAACATGGTCAGTTGCGAATTCCAAAAGCTGCGATATGGAACTTACCAGGCTCATCGCTATCCTCACCATTCAGACCGCCCATAGCATCCAAGTCAACCAAGGTATAATCCACGCTCGACTTGCGCTTGACGGGAGTTGCCTTCTTTCTACCACCGACCTTTCCACGAGGACCCCGAACTATCGGAGCGCCGGGGGGGCCGAAGTGAGCGGCGATGGCTGCGGCTCCATCGCGATTCAACTTGGCCCAACGCTCGCTCAAAGCGCGGGGGGTGCGGCCAGGGACAGAGATGAGGTCCCACTTGATGGTCTTGCCGTCAGCGAGGAGTTGGTCAACAATCTGCTTGTTGAGCGCGCACTGGGAATGTCAGCCTTCATTATAATATTGTGGAGATACTTGAAGTATCAGTGCTGTACTTACGGTCTCAGCCTCGGACCAGGCACCTTTCTTCATATTATTGTCAGCCATGTTGACTGATGTGATCTGCGATGGTAGGTGTTTTTGGTAGAGGTTGCGTGTTGCTAAGATCGATGTCAGTAAAAGTCTGATGGCCTAGTGTGCTGCGAAGAACTTGAGAGAGGAAAGGGAATGTAGAAAGTAAAGGGCGATCGCAGAGGGCAATTTGTAATCCTCTTGTCAAGTTAGGAGCGTATGGAAAGAGGGGAAGATGGGGATGAATTGACAATCGCAATCTCATCTCCAAAACAGGTCAACCAAAGCTGCAATGTTCATGAAGGGACAAGTGATTGCATGGTATCATAGAGGAGGACCACGTACCTTGAATACTGGTGTTCAAGTGGAGCGAAGTCAAGTTCGTGGTTGCGGAGAGGATGTATCAAGAAAGAAGGGGAGGTTCAACTGGTTAAGGGGAGCGGTCTTTATAGAAATGCCCCTGCTCCACTGTGCTGCCGTCCCCTCGCTACGATCAGGCATCGACCACCCTTACATGTTTGACCTGTTTGTCTGGAAGTTCCCGTCCTTGGAAGGTGCTGGTTGTCTTTAGATCTCTGGGGAGTGAATGAGGAATGGGCTGACTTGACGCCTTTGCTTCATCGTCTGCAATTTAATGCATTGCTACTCTTTCTTACTGAAATTCCTCTCTGTAGATTACATAGATGCAGGTTTGGATTGGAGACTTTGGAATGGCAATCTAATAGTAGTTGTGACCGTTCGATACGAACAGAGGCAGCAAGCAACTCTTCATCATCCCAAGAGCTTAAAAGTGACAGCTGCTCCTCTAAGACTTTCGTAATCGAACTGTGCAGCCTCTCCAAGACAAGACTTTCCAGAAGAGAGTTATGGGGTTAGCGCATAAGGTTGTACGATAGTAGTATTGTTAGGTATACTAACCAGCTAGCTTTCCCAAGAAGACATCAATCAGATATTTGTGCCTCAATCATATCCAGGAGAGCTTTCCACATAGGAACGTCGACAGTCTCGATAAGCTGTTATCAATTTTGTTCTGCTTGCTCTGTAAGAGGTATCTGCAGAGGCGGCATCTTATTCAATAAGCGTCAACAACAATACTGACCAGACAGTAAGTGACAAAGCAGAGAAACCCTATTCATATATCCCAAGGCATTAGACCAAGTTACTGTATCATACCTAGCATCTGCAAGACGATCACGCCAAGAAGAATATACTACCATCTATTCTTCCAACCAGCTTCATGCCTCGATCCTCTATCACGAAGTAAACAGACGATTATCTAGCATCGCAGCTATCACGAATATCCGCAGAGGTCACAATCAGAATTGGGAACTGGGAAAGAGACGCAATCTTCAAGGAGAACACAAGGAGAACACAGGGCAAGCACAAGGAGATCACAAGGAGGAATAAACCAGAAGAGTAACGACCAAGCAGTGGGGGGGTAAAAGGCTAAGACAAAGGGATTGTTCTTGTAGATTTCAAGAAATGGCTACAGAAGTACTTATATCTCTACCAAGCCAGCTCTCTAGAATTCTACACAACAATCCGCCTCCTCAACCTCCTGTTAATCCAAAGATCAGCTAGCACGAAGGGCTGGAAAAGGCTCGTTATCACGATCGTCGCAAGAGGTCTACAAGCCGACCTACGAATCAATCGAGGCCATCGAAATAATGGCAGGAACATGAGGAAAAGGTGGTAGTGGGAGTCAAGCTTCAGTAGCTTGAGAGTGATGGAGAGTGATGGAGAGTGATGGAGAGTGATGGAGAGTGATGGAGAGTGATGGAGAGGGATGGAGAGGGATGGAGAGGGATGGAGAGGGATGGAGAGGGATGGAGAGGGATGGAGAGGGATGGAGAGGAGAAAGATAAGTAGGGAAAGCATATAGGCTTGAGCGAAGGAATTCGAACAGAGGGGCACACTTCGAATCCACCTCCTCCAGAACAGCTCCAAGCCTGGGTCCATGAATACGAAGAAATTATACACGGAACGAACTCGTGCCGCTACAAATACGATGATGAGGGCAGAAGTAACTGATCAGAGGACTAGGGGAGAACACAAAGTTGAAGAACGTGGGGATCAAGAATAAGTAACAGGAGACGACCGGATGGGAGTCAAGACGTTATCATACTGAAATTCTCGACGAATAAGCTATTGTCATTACGATGAAGGTAGTAGCGGACGAAGCCACGGCAGTGGAATACCAATTCATTGGGGAATTGAAGGGAGAAGCTCCTGAGCTGGATGCTGAAGCCAAGAGCTAACGGGGTGGGCACACATGACCAGTTTCACCAGAAGAGATAGCATGAGAAAACAGGAATATAAATTGCTCCGAAACAACCTAGCACTTCTTCTGAACTCAGTGCAGGCAGACAAGTCCTTAGTCCTGTCCACTGGGGTCACTGGCTGGCATTTGATGCTGAGGGCTCGAAATTATATTGCTTTGGAGAGATGATAGCAGCCGCTCACGCCAGAAGAAGATGCTATAACCCACAGGCAGAACCTAGTCCTCTGCTCAACCAACCCAATCAGGCCATTTAACCTCCTTACACACATTCTTCCTACCACCAGTCCACTCTCTGATCCGCGTCAAGTTCCATCCACTCCGCCACTCAATCCTATCTCCCTGATCAGGCGCTGCATACTTTCCCAGTCTAAACGAATACCCTAATTTACAGGCGCGGTTGCCATGGACGTATTGGAAACACTTCGGATTAGCGGAGCAGGCTTTAGCACAGTCTTCGAATGTGAGATGTGCAGATGCTTCGATCGGTGTTTGTGGGTTGCGGGATTCTCGCTTAGACTTAATGATGGGTTTGGATACATCCTGAACGTGCTTTTGGTCGACTTTGGCTTGATTGTCATTTGGATCTTTGCGAATTTTGTCGTCTTTCATTCTCTCGTTTTCCAGTCTGTGCCTTTTGGCTTCCTCTTCCTTCGCAATTGCCGCTTCATTCTCCTTCGCCAGCTTGGCTTTCTCTTCCTCCTTGAGCTTTTCTTTCTTCAACTTCTCTTCCTCGATCAGCTTTACTTTCTGATTAGCCTCCACTTTGCCCTTGTCCTCTTCCTTGGGCTTCCCTTTCTCATTTTCAGCCTCTTTCTTCTTATCCTCTTCCGCCCACTTGATCTCTTGCTTCTCCCTTGCTTCAACTGAGTACAGCATACCATGCGCCATATTATCCCAATTCTCTCTCATATCCACCAACAACGGCTCCACAAAATGAAAATACAGATCAGCGAAAACAGTTTCCTGTTCCACCCCATCAGCCGCTTCCCTCGCACTCTCAGAAGGATAGACTCACATTAGCTCCCCCTTCCAAAACCTCCCTCCTCCTCTCAAACCTCCAAACAGCACTCACCTCATGTGGTAGCACATGATGCATCGTAACAACCGGCTGGCACCACAGCTCTCCCGGTCCATAACTAAAAGTTGCAGGTTTCTCACCATGCAACATCGGGCCGGCTCCTTTCACATCGACCCCTTTCTCCTTCAACGCAATAGCCAGCGCTAAATCGCCACAACAATGTTGCTTCATCCTCGGATCCCAACTACTCGCCAGACCTTGCGGCTGATCTTCACCTAACAGTTTTATCATCGCCGCATTACTCAAAACATATCCACTCCCACCATGCGCGAACGCCTGACCGCCTAGCATTACCGGAGCGCCGAGGTAAAGAGGGAGTGTAGAATCGAGTTTCGCGAGGAAGGAAGCGAGGTTGGCCCAGATCACATAACTATCCGTCTCGACAAACACGTACCATTTACTCCCCGGGCGCATCTCGAAAGTTTGCTCCACCATGTGGATGAATTTATATTTATCCAGTTTCCAACCTGCTCTACTGTCGCCTTTCGCGTGCTCTTCTTTGAGTTCCGAGATATCCTGTCCGGTGCGTTGGTAGCGGCGTATGTCGCGGTAGATGGCGAAATCGGGGGAGGTTTCTTTGAGTGCTTGGTCGACGTTTCGGAGTGCGTCATTGATAATGAAGGGACCGAGTGAAGACTGGAGGTCGGAGAAGATGAGGAGGTCCGAGGGATCGAGGTAGCGGAGGGTAGTTCCGATCTGAATGCTGAGATGGGATACTTCTTGAGCTCCGGTTTTGATGATTATCGTTATGCCTTGCTGTCGTAGCCGGGCGACTATAAGTTTTTCTGGAGTAAGGTCCTCTGAATTGATTGATGATACACTCACTCTTGGGACTTCGCAGACGGCGCTGGGTGTAGGAAGCAGTGGACATGTTTGTGTCTCGGTAGAAATTGCTGTTATGTATTCAGTTTGAGTGGTGGTTTCTACCGTGGCTTGAGATTGTATCAGAGCTCCACATTCTGGATCAAGGTCCGAGGCGAAGGATTGCACCTTTTGAATGGGATGAGTGCCGTTGAGATAGGATTTCAAAGACGCCATATCGAGTTGTGGAAATTGCTGTTGGGGACGGAAAAAGAAGACTGCGGAGAGGATGAAGGCAAGGACTATAATGGTGTTTCCTGGCACACGGCGGAAGTTTGATTGCGCCATGATCGCACGAGATGGATGAGCAGGATATTCATACTCAGAAGAGTGGAAGGGTGCAAGAAGCGTTTTGGGTGAATATCGATAGCCATCTGAGACATTTTTGGAGTAGTGAGAATGTATTGGTATTGGCAAGGAGGTTGAAAATATGCTGACGACGATCTTGAGAGCTGAGGATTCAATCCGGTAGCTGCTAAATCTACTGACATTTCACTTCTCTGTCAAAATTTTACTTCTTTTCGCTTCCGGGAACGAACACTTTCTTGGTATCGTTCAAAACCTTTTGCATATTAAAATGTCTAGGAGTCTGTTGCGTTGTTGCATATTTCTCCTAGTGAGCCGTACACTGTGGGGACGTTCTTTTGCCCTTTCATAGCAGCCTTAGGTTTTAGGGTGGGAACCTTAGCTTCCTCTCACTCTCACCTATAAGACCTCTTTAAGGCACCTTACCATAGAGAATTAAGCATCCTTTCTACTTCGAATTATACCTCCTTAGTTTCCCCTATTTAGGTGCTTCTAAGTGCCTTGTTTTCACTATCTATATTAGGTTATTTTATATACCCTTCATATTAGTAACTACCGCAGGGACTTAAATCGTAAAGATTATTATTATATAACTTTATAGTATCTTATTTTGCAGGCTCGATATTTATTATAACTTCTACTTAACTTTGAATTCTTACGACTATTAATATATTATATATTCTAG
>JACBAH010006404.1:0-10036 GCA_014282315.1 Neospermospora avenae | reverse complement strand
CAAAACCCAATGACCGAAGTTTGGCCGAGCTGTGACAGTTTTGCTTGCCTGTGACATTCGCTTTCCCCGACAGTAAGCGAGCCCCGAGCGAAACTGGAGGTGGGCCGGCTAGTAGATAGATATCTTCGATAATGCCAAAGTAATGCCAAAGTAATGCCGAGTAGGTGGGTATATGTCGTCTATCATCATCGACTACAAGTACCTACACAATCAATCACATCTTCTCATCTCGCCCCCCACCAGATTTAGAAAGGCAAAATCCAAGCCAAAGTCAAAATCGAAACCAAATACACCCACCCCCCTACAGCCAGCCAGCTTCCTTGCGCCGTTAGCGTAGCGTACTGTAGCGTAGCGAGTGAGTATCAGGGTGCTGGCGAGAGGATCACGACATCAGTTCAGGGTTCGCAGATACAGACTACAGTAGTAGGTACCTTAGGCAAGCCAGGGTTCACAACCAAATCGGCCTCCAAACATCAACTTGCCAGCGTGTCCCCTGCCCAAGTCCCCTGCCCATACTACCTACCCGACTACAGGACTTCGAAGTACAAGTAAGGTACCTTACTGGCTCCAATCCCATGCTCACGCTCACTCATCCCCACTGATTCGCACGGACTAGAGAGGGGAGGATGAGGGAGGAGGGACACGCTGAGATTCAAATGATTAGCCCGCATTCACGACCGCCGCCGAAATTTGACGACTCGACTCGGACGTGGACATGCCTGGGCGGCACCACTCCACTCCACTCCACACCACACACTCGCACCCACACCCACACCCACACCCACCACACACGCCGTATCAACAACACCCGTGATACAAACAAACACCCGCTTAAACGTGTGACTCTTGCCTCTCTCATTCTCTCTCTCATGCTCGCTCGCTCTCTCTCTCCCTCTTCCACCCCCCTCCACACCCGGCTGTTCTGTTAGATTCTGCGATCCAATCCTCTACTTTGTTGTGTTGTATAACAATATCTCATTATTACTATTATTGTTGTGCGTGCGGCGTCTGCACCTGCAAAGCACGCCCACACCCACACCCACACCCACACCCAACCTACCTGCTCGAGTAGCAGCAGGCAGGGGATACATTGGCCGCCAGACCAGACAGACGCATATCATCCTGGCTGAGCTGCTTGCCTGAGCCTGAGCCTGAGCCTGCCCGCCTGAGCCTGCCCGCCTGCTGCGCTAACGCCAAAGCTAAGGAAAGCTAAAGCCAAAGCCGCAGGATAGGTTTTGATAGTGGACTGAGTCCAGTAATCGAGCGCCGACGTCTCACTTCCTTTTGAGTCCCGTCTGCATAACACCCGCACCCCTCTGCCCTCTGCCCTCTGCCCTCTGCATGAGATGAGCGAGCCGACCAGACCAGGACATCCAAACTCCTCCGCCTGATAGGAAAGCCACCACCCTATCTCCACTACTGGCCCGCTCCGAGACAGAAGGATTGAACTGACCTGAACCATACCATACCATACCATACCGTACCGTGTGCACTGTCCAGTCCAGCGAGCCTCGAGGGAACAGACGAACTTTTACATATCGTCGGCCGGCCTCTTTTCTTCCTCTTTCGTCTTCCTCCCATTGTCGTCCTGTCCCTCCCCGTTGCTCCCGAGTGTTTTGTGCTTGGAGCTGTGCTGTGCTCAGCACCCTCAGGACCGCATACATCTCTTCCTTTAGGTACGTACGCTTCACGCTTCCCTCTTCTCCCTTTCTCTCGCATGTACTTGTGTTTCGCGGCGCGGGTTATGCCCCCCTCCTTGTGGTCAGGAGTGCGCTGGAATGCACCGAAGATTTATACTCGCGCACAGAACCATCCAGATGCAGTTCTGAGCTGGAGCTCGTGGCCATTTGGGGAAATGACTGGTTGTTTTTCTTTCCTACTCTCCCTACTTGTACTTTCCGTTTGGAACCACTCAAGCCGAATTTGATCTGATCTAATGTCGTGTTACCTACAGACCGCTTCGTCCTCCCTCCCTTCTTCCTCTTTCCCCCTACCTCGGGTCGCACCTTGGCCACACGAGTAGCCGCTTCAAACTTGAGATACAAGGCAGTGGGTAGCCTTTTCAACGTGTTGTGTGCTGCCGAAGGGTTTTAGACTTCCTACATACTTGCGATAAACCATATGCATCCTTAATGATGGACACCGAGGATGGTCAGTTCTTTATAAAGGTAGGCAGCCGCAGTGCTTAAACGTCCTCTTACTCTACCAGTACACGAGGCTAATGACCAGTAGAACTTGGCTCACTTTGTTCGGACGCACGAGAAGGCTTTGGCAAACGCTTTACAATTACGACGCCAACAGGCCCCCAAACATGGCGCATCACAAATTGTATCTGGCTCCGTTGGAAGTGCTGCAACTCCTACTTCCCCGACAAGTACACATCCTCCCTCCTCCGCTTCCTCTGCTACGACCTCAAGCACACTCGCTGCAGCCCTCTCCCTCCCATACTTGACATTTGCCTCGCATAACATAAAGCCTGCCAAACTTGCCCTTACGCCCCATCATCTGTTTTACCTGCTCTCTCGATTCGAAGATCTTGGTATAGCTGTAGGCCCCATGAATGTGCGGTTGGAAAATCTGCATTCAGATACCTCCGCTGCCAACTATGTCTCCTTCCTAAGCCAGTCCCAGCGACCGAAAGGTCGTGGTGGCTCTGATAATGGATCCATACACTCCGTGTCTAGTGTGCGGAGCGTCATGTCCGGCATGTCCTCCTTGTGGTCGAATTTCGGTCTAGGTGCTGGAGGTGCTGCTGCCAGAACCGAGAAGCAGAAGGCTGCAATCGAAGCCGACCTCAAGTACCTATACTCCGCATTCACAAAGATTCCTTGTCTGAGACTAGCACCGGACCGCCGAGCACGGTTAATAGAAGGCTACGAAGAGTTTCCATTCGATAGCGCTGTCCCACTTCTCGCATTTAAGAACATCAGTGCACTGGAGATAAGTGATATTGATATTCGGCAATTCTTTGGATGGGACAAACTGGCCGAGCAGTTGCGATCCTTGACCGTAAAGCGTGCTGGCGTGGATGACCCTGCAGATCTGCTTATCAACATTGTGCTGGACGATATGGACAAGAGACGCCGAAGATCCTCCAAGGCTCAAATGTCCCCTACTTCCACCTGGGGAACCGCTATAAGTCCCAGGAGAAGCCCTACAATGGCACATGCGGAGCTCGTCAAGTCAAATTCGGCACCTGGTTCGCCTGATGAGCGTCATCATATTGGCGAAGACAGTGATGAGCGAGGAGCTTCACTTGTGAGATCAGGTTCGGATGGTGCGAAATCTCCTACAAAGTCCAGGCCTAGGAGCAACTCTCCCACCCGGCCAAATAGTTCTAGGACTGGATCTGCTCATGGTCACTTGAGAGGAACCCATAAAGTTAAGAGATCTGGTTCTGGGAGCTCCCATTCAAGCATGTCGGAGAATTGGCATAACCCTCGGAGCAGTTCATCCAACCTGCTCTCCATGGGATTCCTGCCTTCGTCCAAGTGGAGGTTTCTCAAGCATCTGAGTCTGGCAGACAATGGTCTGACTTCGATATCTGCGTCAAGTCTGGCGCCATTAGCTAACACGCTTCACTCTTTGGACCTCTCATCCAACCTGTTCGCCCAGATCCCAGATTGTCTTGCTTCTCTCACTGCACTCCGTGCCCTCAACCTTTCAAACTGCATGATTGATTCTCTTCACTCATTGACCAGAAACCCACTCCCAGCAATTTCGGCCCTAAACCTTCGATCAAATCGACTGATTTCGATTGCTGGTGTCGAGAGATTATACCCCCTCGAGAGGCTCGACTTGCGCGACAACAGAATGGCAGATCCAACAGAGTTGGCAAGACTGACTGGAATCCCTGATATTAGAGAAATATGGGTATCTGGAAACCCTTTCACCAAGACTCATGGCAGCTACAGAGTGGTTATCTTCAACCTGTTCAGGAGTACACCTGGATATACGGAAGACATCCTCATCGATACGTATGCACCAGGCTATAGCGAAAGGCGGCAACTAGTCGAGCGGGCGGCAGAGAAAGCGAATGTGCCAGTCGTCAAACCACCTCCACAAGACCACGGTCTCCATCCGGTAGAAGTCAATAAACCAATCATCGACTACCCTAGTGCTCGAGAACCCTCGGTTCTCCGCAAGGAACGGCCTATACCAGTAGCAACAACAAGCGAGATACATACCAGTTCTTCTGGGAGGAAGAGAAGGACACCTAAGAGGAGGATTGTCGACCTCTCGACTTCTGAAACTTCTCCCAATAAACCAGTCAAACCCATTGCTAAGCCAAATACGGACCAGGCGACGACCGGGGCTACAGGATCAGATAGTGGATACGGCATCAGTCCAGATCCATCGCCTCGAACCGTAACATCATATGTACCATCTGAGCCTCGGCAGACACAAAGTACAACAGACATACCCCGAATCGATACCTCGGTAGTGCCTCAGCTACCTCCTATAGAAACAGTTGCTCAAGATCCGCCTCTTTTCAGACCGCAAATAACCACAAGCCCAGAAGATTGGAAGGTCAGCGGGGAGATGTACACAAAAAAGCTCGAAGCGTTGCGGAACGAAGTTGGCAACGGATGGCTCAGCGTTCTGAGCGAAGAAAATTGGGATTCACAACGCAACCCTCAACAATCCTTCGGCACTCCAGATTATAGCCCTGCGAGTACCATACGGCCGAGTCCTGCCACACCTCGAGCCAGTAGTCAGCAAACGATACACAGTGGACGTACATTAGGATAATACGTATTCCAGCGGTTCCCTTTATTGGAGGACTACACATATAGACGGAGAAAGCGGTGGACGGGCATCGTTGTTGTCCACGCGGTGGCGGTAGCGGAGGCTGCATTTTGGGAGGCTGTTCTTGATACCCAGGGTTCTTTTATTTTCCCTTCTCTTTGACAAAAGCTACATTTCAAACGACCGATCGAACTTCTTCTGCTCTGTGTGCTCTTTGCTTTTCTTGAACAAAAAAGACTACATGCATCACGGCATCTTTGGGGCGGTTTTAGTGCTCATCGTCATTGTCATCACGCATAGCGGCTGGGTTGGGAGGTCATCTTCACTTCATCTTTTCTTCTTCAGGGAAAGGTTTGGATGGGTCACTTCTCTCATTGAGAGTGGTCGCTTCTTCCCTTTCTACCTTCTTCTCAAGAGCATTTGGTGCCAAAGCTAGATCAGATCTCGATCAGCGGGCAGAAGGTTGGGCGGATGGTTTTGTACAGTACTTGTTACTCTTTATCTATTTTTTTTCCATTTGGGTTGGGGTTATGGAGTGTGGATGGGAGGGGGCGTTTTACAGGGGCTCGACTCGACTCTACTTTTGCTTTCTGTGTTTTTGGTTTCTGGTGATGGATAAACGGCTGGATGGAAGAATTGAAGGATGGAAGGAAGTGGCATTTTGTCGATTATCTTTGGTTGTATTGGCATCAGCGAGCGGGTCGAATTTTGAATTTTGATCGGCCTATGATATACATGGATGGGAAAACCGACCGACCCTAATGGGTATAGGATAGCTATACACTTATATGGATGGTATGGCTGCATGGGAGGCGGAGGCATAATGAAATACCCTTCTGAGCTGCTGAAATTAGGTCTCTTTTACTATGATGTGATCTTTCTTCATCCTTGTGATGGTAGTCGAGAGGTACTAATACCATCTACTCGTAACCCTGAAATTCTCCTCACGAACCATCTCATCATCTAAATGTACTCTTCCTTATTCCGTCCCTTGTCTTCAAGCTCTCGCACTAGCACCCATCCATATACCCATTTTAATCCTTGGGAAATCCCATTCACAACAGACGAAAGAGCTCTCGGCCTTGCCTAACTAAAGCCCTGGAACCATCGAAGACAGGCTCCGCAGGTACAACTGCAACATCACCATTCCCTGTCCTCGTCGCGGAAGGAAAACAATCATCATGGGACATGGCCGGTCATAATACTTCCAAGTTCAAAGTCTTGTAAACCTGCAATGACTTTTACTCCTTGTATGGCGGTACGGTACGATGGTCTTTTCTTAGGCTGCTGGGCAGATGGATATCTCCCCGGTTCTGAACAACCCAAACTTCCTTCGAAGACGAGCTTGACGGAGCCCCGCTCGACTATTTCCCATTTTGGTGGGTATAGCGAAGTCCTTAGGGATTTGGATGGAGATGAATAAATGCATGGATGTCTTCGAGATGTCGAGAAGGGGCTAGTCACTTATACACTTATCTCACGATGTTACTTACGACTGACTCGGTCGATTTAGGTAAGGGCGGTAGCTCGTGGAAGGTAGGAAGCGAAAATCGCATGGACGTGTACGATTCTTCAAGGGTCGTGGGATCTTGAACAGGCTACTTACTGTACTTCTATGCTTTTTACCGACGTGGTAGGTATGACGGGAAAACATAAGTCTTTGGCCGAGGATACGTGGAGGTCATATAATAGAACTTGCAGGTATCACTCACTGTCACATCCAGTCTCCAGATACCTATACCGATCTCAGATCAATCACTATATCTATCGATCTATGTCACTTCACTTGAGGTTGAGGTTGAGGTTGTATGTTGTGCTAGGAATAACAGACCATCCATCACTTCTCTGTCCCGTCTTGCCAGATCTACCGATTTCTGATTTTTTAGCTCTTGTATGCTTCTGAATCTCTCCCCGGTTTAGCTCTTCGTGCTTCGGAGGTACGGTCTGGTATGGAGTATGATATGATATGATATGAGTTTAATACATACAGCTCAAACCACTACGTAATTTGGAATGAAGGTCCTGAATCACTTGGAACGAGGGATGATTCTTCGTATGGCGTGTTCGTGTCTGCATAATAAACTGCCTAGTCTCCATAACCGCATCTCAAGAGGAAGATGTAAATGAGAGGAGGGGAGGTGGCGATGTGTGTGAGATTTGTCGCGCAAGAGCAAGATAGATTGGGTTCAGAGCATGATGGGGCCAGGTAAGATCACAATGTGTAGTCAGGATTTCGGACGAGGAAGGGGATGGAAGGAGATGCGGTTGGGATTGTGTCTAGACCGGAATAGTATAAGACGAGCTACCGGGACTCAGGTTATGTTTCTACATGATCAGGAAGGACCACCAGTCGTGAAGGATACTCGGGAGCAAGGAACGTCGTTCCATCGTTGTTTGTGGGATGGGAATGGATGAGAAGAATGAGATGAAAATAGGAGTTTGGACTGTAGTATACAGAGTAACGGTGGATCAACGTATCCAAATTATATAACTCGAATCCGAAAACGGGAGAAACTATTGAGCCAGCATTGAGTGTTTGCCATGCTGCAATTTTTCATTCTTGGAAGTGTCTTGTATTATAATACTGAACCTAAGGAGCAGAGTAGTTTAGCGTCAAGATATGGTAGTTGAGAAAAGTGGCAGGGAAGAAACTCGGGTAGCTCCGATGGTGATGAGAATGGGGAGAAAGATGTTGGACGGAATGTGACAAGTACTGTGTTGCGATGGAGGAAAGAACAGGTGAGAAGTAACCTCTCTCGAAGTATCAATAGGACTTGGATTTGAACCAATGCCACTTAACCAACCCTACTACAGGCTCTGACGCCAACTTACGTTAACCGTTCGAGACGTATATCTAAGCGGAAAAGACATTGAGCCGTCCAGGGAGATAATCCGCTGGTCAAGCCTCACTCGGTCGTAATTTAGTCGGTTTGCTAGTCGGTCGATTAGGTTCATGTATAGAAGCAACTACACAAAACAGCAAGTAGACGAGAAAGTAAATCTTAACATTGCGCGCAAAAGAAGCAGCTCTCGCACATCGTAATCTCATATACACACCGAAAGATGCCACCCGAGCCCAGCCTCTTCCATTTGCCGTGTACCCTCGCCATGTGCCCTTCCCAAGAAAAGTTTGTAAAGAAAACAAAAAACCCTTGTCCCTGTGAATTTCTTTTGCTACCCTTCTTTTTCGGAAGATCGGTCGTGAAAATTCGAGGTTGTTCGTTTCGAGTCGCAGTTCTCGAGTCTGACATGGGTGATCGGTCGGTCGGTTGTGTCGGCTGGACGGATAGTAGAAGAATGAGATGTGTATATTCGGCTCACGTCGTCGAGAGTTAGCTAGCTGGGTGACGCAAAGTCTGCAAGCACGCCACCATAGGTATGTTGTCGGATGAGAAAGATCGAGTAAATGTTCGGGGCTGTAGAATTCGTGTCGATCGAGACGAAGGATGGGAAATTGACGATTCGGGGAGCGCAAGGTCGAGATTGTATGTCCGAGGACTCGGGAGGGAAATCGCGAAGGCATGTTTATCTGCGTCCGAACCTGCTATACACATAATAGTTCGTAATAATTCACTAATGTTTGGGTTTCCTCGGAGGAGTGACGGGCCTACTGGCACCAAGACCACCGTAAACGTACTTTTGCTTTTTCTCTGCTGGCTTCAAGATCTGAAATGAAAAAGGTCAATGGCTGCAAGATTTTCCAAGGTGTAAAGAAACTAACCTGGAATGAACATAACAAACTCTCATCCACACTCATCATTGCTCCGGCATTATCAAACTCTCCACAGTAATTAGGTGCACTGAAGAGTGTAACTAATTGCCGCTTTGAGAAGAACTCGTAACCATCTTCAACGACCTGATGAGCACGGCATATCAAGTCCATATCGTGCTTTTGTAGGAAACGAGATACAACATCGGGACCGAATGTGAAGGAAACCCCACGATCGTTTTCACTCCAGCCGGTGATATCCTTATCTGGATCAGACCAGAGAAGATCGCAGAGGAGACCGCAGTCGGGGATCTAGATTTGTATCAGTAAGAGCTCAGGCCCTCTTTCGAGATGTCGAAAGTTGGCAAGAAGCAAAACAATTGAACTTACATCAGTTGGTCGCATGACTCTGCGGATCTGCTCCATAGAGTTCAAGTCAGGGCTTAGCCCTCCGTGCATGGTGAAGATCTTCTCGTCAATAATAGCTGCAATGGGAAGGCAGTTAAAGCAATCAGTGAAGGTCTTCCAGAGCTTAATGTTGTATCGCCTCTTGCACTCGTCGTAAAAGCCGTAAATTCGGTTGATAGAGGCGCATTCGTGGTTACCACGCAAGATGAAGAAGTTTTCGGGATACTTGATTTTGTAGGCTAGAAGCAGGCAGATGGTCTCGAGAGATTGCTTGCCTCTGTCAACATAATCTCCAAGGAAGAGATAGTTTGCCTCCGGTGGGAAACCACCATACTCGAACAGGCGCAATAGATCATAGTACTGGCCGTGGATATCACCGCAGATCTGCAGGCACACAGAAGTCAGTGAAAGTGCTCCGGAGTGTCGGAATAGCGCTAGAGAGCTTACCTTGATAGGAGCTTCAAGCTCGAGGAGGATAGGCTGGGAGATGAAAATCTCACGGGCCTTTGTGCATAGGTAACGGATCTCGGCTTCCAAGAGCTGAACTTGTTTACCTGGTCGGCTACCTCGAACCTCCAACAATCTATCAATGATGGAATCGAGATCTACATCATTCTGGTCCGCCATGGCTTCTGACCTCTCGTGGGAAAGAAGGAGACGGGGTTGTGCTTGGGGCTTCCGCAGATTGTGTAGGGTAGTAGACAATGAACCTCGTAGAGTCGAATCCGCTGTTAGGAGGACTGTGATTCACTTCTCGTTCTAGCGCGCGTTGGAGATTAGTAAAAGGCTGACAAAATTAGGTGCAAATTGAGCAGCGCGTTGACAAGATCCTCAACAAAGCCTGCAGAGGGTGGGAGACATACAATGAAGTGAGATCAGCCTCAATGGAGCTTTCTGCAGAAAGCTGCGTAGTCTTAGGAAATACACAAGATGCTAGTAGCCTTTACTGGTCGACAAGGGGGGTGGTTCGGAGTGGGCGGACGATGAAAGCTTCCTCTGCAATGATGGCGACGCGATCAAGGGGAATTTGACGTCGAGATTATTAGCTGCGGCCTTTGGGCTGCGCTCGCTTTTCAACAGACTAAGCTGATGAATGAAGGTGAGATCGTGGTTGGTGTGAGTGTCGAGACTCGGCGATGATAGAGATTGTTTGCGTGGGTTGGGTTGGGT
>JACBAH010006403.1:0-10019 GCA_014282315.1 Neospermospora avenae | reverse complement strand
ATATATCACAATAGAAGTCTCTCCTATCACTGTGTTGTCATATATCACCATGGATACACCATACCAACCTCTTCACCATGCACAAACGCCCCGTTCTCCTCATCCCTCTTCCCCTCTGCGATAGCCAATAGCCCTCTCGCGCTTCCGTCTGGACTCTTCGCGAATCCCGCCTGCTCCTTCATCTCTCTCTGCCCAGCTAAATCGGTAATTACATATCCAGGACAATAAGCAAACACCTTCGCCTTATCCCGATACTCCCACGCATCACAAGCAACCAGCATATTCAACGCCGCTTTACTGATACGATATGTCTTGTAATCCTCGCCATAAGCCAGATTTTTCGGATCACAGCGGCTCTTGATAGATCCCATGACGGAAGAGACATAGATGATGCGAGGATTGCGTGCTTGGAGGAGGAGAGGAGCAAAGGCCTCGGTCACCAGTCCGGGAGAGATGGCATTGGTTTCTAGACATGAGCGTAGATCGGAGCGGGTGAAAGTCATGGGACAGATTCCGGCGTTATTGATGAGGATGTCGAGATGGCCGTGTTTGGCTTGGATTTCGTCAACGGCAGCGGCGATTGAGCTGTCTGAAGTGATGTCTAGCTGGACCAAGGAGATTGAGTTGGGTTCGTTGGATGATTCGATTGATCCAATTGCCTTTTGTCCTTTCTCGAGAGATCGGCTGCCCATGATGCAGTGATACCTTGGCTGGGAAGCGAAGAGCTGACATGCCGCGAGGCCGATACCATTGTTGCCGCCCGTGATGAGAACGATGGTTTTGGTAGACATGCTTATATCTTTGACTGATTTCGGGGAGTACAGTACTATGAAAAATGCTTTGGATAGAAGTGGAATCTGGATCGTGGTCAAAGGTGACGTCGAGAAAACGAGGAGAGCTTTATATCTCTGCCCCAGGACTGCATTAACTCCGGTTAAAGTCCGACAGCCTGTATAAACGAAAGTAAACAATGCGTCGAGTCATCAGCTGCAGTCTCACCACAGCCGATAGAAGCTGTATTGACTGTTACATGAACCGGACTTCGGGCAGCTCCAGAAGGCCCGGTGGACCAATACACTTCATGACGAATCAACCAACGACGATATAGCACTTGCCAAGGCACTCGAGCTCGAGAATGCAATGTACGTTTGCGTGATCAGCATCACAGACAGTATTGAAGGTTTTCACAGAATTATATAATCAATCCAAGTTCTAGCTAATAATCTGTACAGGTAACAATTTACACTTCCCAACCAGATCCGAAGCAAACTGCCGCATGGGCACATTAGCCATTAAATCGAACACGCTGACTTCCACTGACATCTCTTTTGCGATCCAGTTCCGCACTTCAACAGCAACCAGACTGTCAACCCCATATGTGCTCAATGGTCTTCCAGCATCCACGTCACTCTTCGGCATCATCATCAACTTCGCGAGACGCTCGACCAAAGCAGCTGTGATCATATCAACAGCCGTCCCGGCATCTGAACAGCGACCAAGTTCCTCTTTCAAAGAGATAGTAGAGCTATCTCCAGCCACCCCTCCTTCAGCACGATTACGAAGTGCAGCAAATCGTCCATCCTCGATCCAGTACCACGCTTCGGAATATTCGTTATAAGGAAGACCGCACATGATCTGAGGCGGATGAGCTTCGGTCCCCTCCATTGCAATGGAGAGTAGACCATGCAAATCGCTGTTGTGCATGACCTTCAAACCCATAGCTTTTACATGGTCGACATATTCATTGTGCTCGGCGACGAAACCGACGCTGAGGAGATATCCGATGTCGATAGTCATAGCACGCTGGCCGAGAGATCTTCGGTAGGACGCGAAATAGTCTTGGAAATTGTTCCCGGCACCGTAGTTTCCTTGACCTCTGTGACCCATCACACCAGCCAGAGAACTGAGCATGACGAAAAAATCCATGTTTCGCGGTAAGAGTTCGTGGAGATTCCAGGTTCCGTGCACTTTGGGCAGGACGGTCTTGCGGAACTGGGCAGCTGTCATCTTGTCGAAAAGTGTGTCCTGTTTGCATTGTCAGTCAGGTTCGCATATTCGTCAGTCTGTCAGATGCGGATGAGAATGACTTACGTCCAAGACCATAGCGCCTGTAACACATCCTCTGATGGGAGGCAGGCCAGCGCATGTTTCCAAAACAGTTTGGAGACTGGCTCTGTTCCCAACATCACAATCATATGCGACGATCTTGACCCCGTACGTGCTTTGCAATTCTCTCGCAAACTCAACATTATCTGCTCCACTGGCGGCCGAGCGAGAAAGGAAGACCAGGTTCTCTGCTCCCTTCTCAGCCAACCATCTTGCGATTTCCCGACAGATACCGCCAATACCAGCAATCACATAGGTGGCATTGGATTGAATGCCGACCTTTGGCGTGCAAGGGATTGCAGGGACCATGTCTGCATCATCAACGCGGATAACGACTTTGCCCATATGCTTCCCGGTTTGCATATAGCGGAACGCCTTCTCGACTTCTGCCATGTTGAATATCTGGAGAGGGGATACTGGTTTGAGGGAGCCTGTCTCAATCATCTTCGCAACATTGGTCCAGAGTGCGATTGCACGTGGCGTCGGGTTGTTCTCAAAATCCAGGAGATTGACACCAATGTAGCTCTTATTGTCTAGAAAGGGCTGTGCAAATACAGTATTAGCCATCGCTCTGAAAGCAAGGAGGTGTACATACCTTCATATCCAGACCAGTGTTGGCAAACAAGTCTGCCTTTCCAATTTCCAGGAAACGACCAAACTTGTTCAAACAGTGCCACGAGACACGTAGAGCCTCACCCGCGAGCGAGTTCAAGACAACATCAACACCCGTACCCTTCGTCATACGCATGACCCCCTTCGCGAAACTGGTATCTCTGCTACTGAAGATGTGATCCTCAGGGATACCATATTGCTCCATGATCAACGTCTTCTTCTCATTCGATCCAACAGTAGCGAATATCTCAGCACCGATCTGCTGAGCAAGTATGATAGCCGCTTGCCCAACTCCACCCGCAGCAGCATGTATCAAGATCGTCTCTCCCTTGACGAGTTGTCCCGCAGTAACGAGCGAGTAGTAAGCAGTCAGGAAAACCAGCGGCATCGAAGCAGCTTCCTCGAAGCTCATGCTTTCAGGAATTGGGATGGCGCCCTGCGAGGGGAAACGCAAGAAACTGGAAAATGCGTCGCAGGAAGCAGTCATCACGCGATCTCCAGGCTGGTATTGGGTCACGGCTGAACCAACTCTCTTGACAATACCCGAAGCATCAACTCCCAGTTTGTTCTCGTTGAGACTGCCCAAGGCAACAAGGACATCTTTGAAGTTGAGTCCTACAGCTTTTACCCGGATCTCGATCCAGTCTTCGGGCATGTCTTTGTAGTAAGTCTCGTCTTCCTGCCAGCGGAAAGTATCGAGCAGACCTGGAGTCTTGATGGTGAGTTTGAGAGGGTAAGGACACTCTGTGAACGAGACGAGCTCGGGCTCGCCCTTGGACTCGTAGCGGCGCAGAGAAGCGTCTACAGTGGTGGCTCGCTCGACACGAGGAACATAGATGGTCTTGCCTCGTGCAGCGTATTCTCCGTCTTCGATATCGCCTCTGCTGTGGTCTTGTGCGAGTCTCAGGATGGCTTCCGAGCAATCGGAGATGTTGATGGATTCCGGCGAGTCAATATCAAGCACGGCCATGTTGATACCGGCGTCTTCATTTCGAATTGCGCGAGCCAAACCGACCATCAGGCTGCCCATTGGATGTGAGCAGTCCATGGCAGCGCCGCCTGTGATCCAGAGTGTACCTGAAGAAGCGGAAAGTAGTTGACGCAACTTGATCCAGTTCTCGTCTGTCAAATTAGCCAATATAGGCGTTTCCCATTCGACAAGCGAGATTGTATACTTGTCCTTGACGTCGGACTCGGTGAAAGAATTCCAGTCATGAAACGAAAGTTGAAGCTTTATTGAAACAAATGATTCTTCAAGTTTCTCAGCAAGAGCCTTCGATCGAGCGGATCCTGAGACGATGACTGCGTATTGGGCAGAAGCGGACGGTCTCGAGGTCTCGGACTTTGTTGACACAATAAGCGACACTGGCTCTTTGGACTCTGGTCGATCACCACGAACATCTATATCAACTCCAGAGAACCCTGACTTCAAAAGAGCTGTGTTCCACTCTTCTGCATCAAGTAATGGACCGCCTTTTCGGCCATCAGCCTCACCAAGCCACCATCCAGGAAGAGGACCCATGATGAAGCCACTGAAGATGCGCTTGATAGTGACCTCAGAGAGCACGAGTTTTCCACCTGGCTTGAGAAGAGCGAGACAATGTGTCAAAGTTTCCTGGATACTCTTCGTGGCGTGAAGAACATTGGCACAGACAATGACATCGAAACTTTCCGCCTTGAATCCTTGAGTTGTAGCATCGTTCTCGATATTGAGCGTTCCAAATTCCATGATCGAGCTGTCTTGAGAGAATCGCTCTTGAGCCTTGGCCAGAAAGCCGGGCGAAATATCGGTGAAGAAGTATTTCTTGGCTTTCGAGTGTCCGTCTTTGTTCCTGAGACGTTCAAGCACGTGGAATGTGGTCCCTCCTGTTCCTGCTCCAATTTCGAGAATGCTGAGCCCAGGATTCTTATCCGCAATCAGCCCGACGTACTCGGCGACATTACTGTTGAAACTGGTCCCGAAAGCTCCACGGTAGAAACTGTATAGTAGATCTCCCTCTGTCATGACTTGAAGCGGCTCAACCTTTCGAGTGAAGATGTTGGCGAGGTTCTCGCCAATTCGATCAACCATCTGGACCGTGATATCTCCGCTTTCAGAATGGGCAATTCTTTCTTTGGCGGCGATCATCTTGGTCTCAGCTTCTTCGGGTGTGGGAGGTAGGGGAGGGAAGCTTTTGATAGCATCGCGCATCCACTCCACGTAGGATTTCCAGAAGCCGTTGGTAGGTATGTAGTCCTTGCCTTCTCCCTTGAACCATTCAAGACAGCGATAGATGTGTACAAGGCAGACGTATTCCAAAAGATCGAGAACACTTTCGTCATCTTTGTTCGGAAGCGTACGTTGATAGATCAATTCCTTGACCTGAGATGGCTCAAGGAGATCGACATCCTCGTGCCAGACTTGATCGAAGCAAAGAGCATTTGCATCTGTGGCATTAGCGAAGTCGCTACCTCCGACCGAGGCGAGGCCCAGACCTTCCATGATGATAAGAGGTTCTGAAAAGTCCTCATCGGATATCGTGATATTCGCCATCCAAGTCGTGTAACTTGTCTTCTTTGCATCCGAACGCCCGTGCAGCTTCGTCCCTGGCACCCCAGAGATGTCCGCGGATACGAAGATTCGATCGAATGAGAATGGTACGACTGCTTCGGTAAGGGCCTGTTGATCAATGCTGATGGAAGGAAACAATAGATGAAGAACGGAATCGAGTGTTGCAGGGTGAACGACACAAGGGTATTCGAACTTCTGGGGCATGATAGCCTTGGTGTCAGGAACGCTGATGATGCCGTAGCTGGAGCTGGGCCCGGCATATAGATCTGTCATGTTTCTGAAAGTTGGACCGTATTGCATCTCGATGTTCTCAACCGTGTCGTACAAAAAGCTTCGAGCTGGCTGTTGGCAGTGCTCTTTCGCCTTCAAGAAGTCTTCCTTGTTTTTTGAATTCTCTTGAATCAATTCGCTCTTCATCTCGGCTGAAAGAGAGGACTTGTAAGTTGTCGAGACCAGACCTCTGGCGTGAAGTGTCCATTCTTGTGCCTCCTCGGACCACGAAGAAACTTTGAATTCATTCAAACTTGTCGAAGCAGCGGCCTTTGTACCCGTTCTTCGAGGGTGCAGCTCGACCATGACTTCGATCCCTTTCTCAGTATCAGGTACCCGGAGAGCCGTGACGATATTCACGTCACGAAGCTCATAACCATATATGACTTCGTTAGAATCTGCCAATTGCTTTGCGGCCTCAATTGCCATAACGAGCATACCGGCTCCTGGGTAAAGAATGTCGCCTTGAACTTTGTGTTCGCGAATCCATGGATTCTCGTTGCATCTTAAGAAGTTCCTCCAGGCGGGTTCTGGGCTACCCACAATAATATACCCGATGAGATCCATGCGAGGCGTTTCTCTTAGACGGTAATCGCGACTGAGATGAGATTCGTCCCAGAATGTGTGTGAGTGATTCCAAGCGTAGGGTGGCAGATCAACCAGCATCTTGGTATCAGCCGGTGTCTCGTTGACGAGGTCGAATTGCACGCGATATCCCTTGGTCCAGAGAGCTCCCATCGCCTCCAAAGAAGTTTGAACCGCGTCGAAGTTCTTCCTCAACAAGTTGCTGTATGAGAGATCGACAAAGTTATCTGCGCTGCGCAAGATATCCACGACGTAGCTTCGCAGAGCTGAATGAGGCCCGACCTCGAGAAAGATATTTGCGAATGCCGATCGATCGTGTGTACGCTTCTGGCCCTCAGTGTACTTGAGAAGAGATGACATCGCGCCTACGAAGTTGACTTGCTTGATAAGATTCTGCACCCAATACGAGGAATTCATCTGCTTTGACGTTATGAGTTCCCCTGAGACGGAAGAGAACATCGGTATAGTCTCGCCATTGGTAACGTGTGGGATGCTAGCAAGAGCTTCCTCATACTTCTCTCTCACCGTCTCCATATGGAATGAGTGGTAAGCGACGTCGATCGGCAATCTTGTGAAGCTCACACTGGCCTCCTTCAAAGCAGTTTGAAGTTCATCAATCGCAGCTACATCTCCCGAAACGGTGCAAGCTTTGCTGCTATTGAAGCAGCTGACAATTGCTTTGCCACTCGACAAGGCCCCGAGCTTGTCCTGAATCTGCTCTGCTCCTGTGCTAACTGCAAGCATACCGCCCTTCAAGCCAGCTTCACCAACAGCTGCAGAGACTTGACCACGTCTCCAAGCAATCTCAATGGCTGCCTCATGGCTTATCATACGGGCGCTATATGCAGCCGCAATTTCTCCACTCGAATGTCCAACCACAGCCACGGGTTTGATACCCCATTGAGTAAGCAAATCAAGCAGAGCGATTTGCAATGCAGTACATGCAGGTTGGCTATAGTCTGTTCGTCCGAGTTTGCTATTGTGTTCTTCTGCTTCAAGCTCTTCTTTGAGACTCCAGGGACACCCGAGCCCGTCAAGCACCTTCTCCGACTTCTCCATACTCGCACCGAATGCATCGAAGATCCTCAAATCCCGACCCATGGCGAACCATTGAGCTCCTTGACCAGTAAATACGAAAGCTACTCGGGGCTCAGACGTATTTGAAGATCGGACGGGAGCTGCGATGCTAGATATCTGGTCTCTGAGCTGAGCGAGATCCGAGGCGACTACAAAGGATTTCCAAGGTAGAGTTGAACGCTTAGTAGCAAGAGTTGTGGCCAGCTGTGAGAGAAAAGAAGATGAGACGTGGTCTTTCGAGGAGACGAAGTCGGATATACGTGAGGCGTTGCGAGAAACACCATCTTCATCATTTGAGGAGAGAACGAAGACTTTTGGTTTGGGCGGATCGTCGGAAACCCCATTTCCATTCGTGTAGCCGTTGACTCCATTTGTATCTGAATATGGCAGCATTGGATGCAGAGTAGTCGCATGATTCCCTCTAAGCTTGTTCCGTGCGAGGTATGAAGCAGCATCTTCCAGAATCACATGAGCATTTGCTCCTCCAAATCCAAAGGAGTTGATACTGGCACGCCGGGGTCCAGAGGTTGGCCATTTGCTGGCTTTTGTGGGAATCGAAACATGATCCGGCAGCACAATTTGAGGGTTCAATTTCTCGAACCAGAGGTTAGGAGGTACGATTCCTCTCTCCACTGCCAAAGCCGCCTTGATGACACCGGCAACACCAGCGGCACCTTCTAAGTGCCCAATATTCGTCTTGACGGAACCAACGTAAAGAGGTTCGCTCCTGTCTTCGCCAATGCTTTTGAGAATAGCCTTGGCTTCTAGAGGATCTCCTGCCTGTGTTCCCGTGCCTGATAATTTTCGTTATCACCATGAAGCCGGGAAATCGTGAATTACAAACTTACCATGAGCTTCAACGTATCCAGTTTCAGCAGGATCGACGCCAGCTTTTCGATACGCGGTACGGATCAACTCTTGCTGAGCGTCACTGTTCGGCAACGAAATACCAGGCGTCCTCCCGTCCTCATTGGCTGCCGACGCGAGAACAACAGCACGAATAGTGTCCCCGTCGCGCAATGCAGAATCCAGATCTTTCAAAATAGTGACACCGAATCCCTCTCCTCGAGAGAAGCCATTGGCGTTAGCATCCCACATCTTGGATTTGCCATCAGGCGAGAGAATTTTCGCAGCGCCGAGAAGAATAGACATGTCGGGTCCGAACATCAGATTTGCGCCTGCAACTACACTCTGACCCGATGTTAACGGGGTCTCCTGATCCTCGTGGGGCATTCAAAACCTACCATCTTTGCTTCTCCCGTCCGAATACTCTGGCAACCGAGATGAAATGCTGTGAGACTGGAAGAGCAGGCGGTGTCGATCGTCATACTGGCCCCTTTGAGATCATAAAACCACGATATCCTGTTGGATGCCAGTGACGACGATAGTCCAGTTGCGTCTAAATCCGCAGTCAGACTTCGTTCCATCAAACTATGATTTGAATACTTACGATAAATTGAGGGCCCTTCATTATCTCTTGCTTGCAGATTTGGGAAATCTCCTGTGAAGGTGCCGATAAAGCAAGATGTGGATGTTCCTGCAACATTTTCAAGGCCCAAGCCAGCTGCAAAATCGTGAGCCAACGGATCGAAATCAAAATCAAGTTGCTGAGAAGTAACAACGTACCATTTTCGAATCCCTCGTAAGTAGCCTCTAACAACATCCTGTGTGTTGGATCCATGGCCTTTGCCTCTTTGGGTGTGATCGAGAAGAAAGGTGCATCGAACGCCTTGAAGTCCTGCTTCAGAAAGTGTGCATGTCGGGGCTGTATACTTCCCAGCCTTTCTGGATCGGGATGGTAGAAGCCATCGATGTTGTATCTTTCCTTTGGAACCTCACATCTAGCAGAACGAGCACTCAGGAGCATTTCCCAAAACTTCTCTGGGTCTGACCCATCTCCTGGTCCACGGAAACCCATTCCTATTATGGCCACAGGCATGATGGATGGTATTTGGCTAGCCATTTTGTGAAGTGATGTAACAAAGAAGTACGATTGGAAGTGTTCAAGTGTAGTTGTGGCGTTGTGTTTTGGCAGCACTTTTGGGTATAGAAAGGCACAAGGACTGGAGACATAGAAAGGAAGATAATGGCGCAGACAACGAAGGAATTTCCGTCTTATAAGGTTGCATTCACACTTCTCAGCACGTTGTGTTTTCCATCTCGGCTTTCTTCAACGACAAACAATAGAAATATATTAGCTACCTGACAGAGCAAGATCCACACCAAAAGCTCTCTCCGCAAGCTAGAAGGCTATATCCTGAGTGGGGCAACGCCATCGTATCAATAGGAAGTATTCGATGCTGCCCGTGGGTAGTTTTACAACGATCCCCATACGACTTTCAACGTCCTAGAAATTGGGTAAAATGGGTATTCAGCGACGAGGTTCCAATGTTCCGGCCAGACCATGCACTGAAGATGCGTGCCATGACACGCCTCTGGATCGAAAGAGGATAACATTATGGAGATTGTCCGGGGACGTTCGAAAGCGGATCTCGTAAACTTTAGACATCCTGAGGCAGTATCTCCGCTCGAGCCGGCTCCAAAAGATTCATCGCAGCCAATACCAATGCAGCACTTGAGCACGCTGCGATTGGACTCCATTTCGATCCTACCCATTCAAAATGATAGTGGGAGTTGACCTCACTACTCTCGAGGCCCTTCCAAATAGTAGGGAACTCTCGCTTTAGACCTCTCTTAGGTACTTAATATAATTAATTTCTCAATTTATAGATATTATATCATGTAGGAATTCTTTTATTAAAAGATAAGGTTATCCGGGGTTTTATTAAGCGAGCTGTTTTTTGAGTAGTAGTAGGAG
>JACBAH010006402.1:0-10017 GCA_014282315.1 Neospermospora avenae | reverse complement strand
CAATCATACACGACTTCAATCCAAAAAAAAAAAAAGAGATTAGTGTCAGCAAAGCTGTTCAGAACTTCGATTTATTGTCACGGCCATGTCACGCCAATCTTACATGACTTTAAGTCGAAAAGACATTATTGTCACGAAAACAATCTGGCACTTCTACTTCCTTGAGAAGAATTTATTAGCTTCGCAAGAACCGGCTACTTTTTTCTATCACCGAAATCCCTTCGGCTCCTCACTTGGCACTACCTATGTACACAATTGCAACCCTTCAGTCGAGGCTAAGCAAATTCCTGACGATTTATTCAAGTGTCACCCACAGTGTATTGTGAAAATGTTGAGAAATTGTCGCGATACCAAACGGTGGGATGTTGTTGCTGAGCATGGGAGTAAGAGGACATATCAGTAATTTCTACCTGATTGATAACTTGTTATATTCTGTCTAATGATAGACCCAAAGTACGTAAATGTGCTGAACATAGGGAAGTAGGTTTTGAGATTGAGATGGGCCGCTGTGAAGTCTGGAGAAATTGTAGGGGATGCGAAGTAAGCACAGCTGAGAAAAAGAAGAAAGATGCGGGATATAAGACCTCCGCATTTCCCATATCTCAAGGCAAGTATAACATGACGGGCGTCAATTTGGTTGGTGGTGGTGGTGGTGGTGCGATTTCTGCCAATCTAAATGTGTAGGTAGGGATGTATTAATCTGACGCGGCTATATTTAGGCTCTGCAACATTCATTCAGTTAAGCGAGACCCCAGGGGTCATGTAAACAATTTTCAAGCAGGATTCCAGATTTGTTTTCACAAATTGAATTACATTTGCAGTAAAGATTTGCGGCATCAAACTTCTGAGGAACACAAGAATCAACAAGCTAACGGCAATCATCTGAAACAATGAGAGACTCGTTCAGGACGGTGGTACCAGACTCCTCTTTGATGGAAACTGTCAGCATTTAGCACCTCCGCCTCACCCTCTGTGCGCGGCTCTTTTAATCATTATTATGCCATTAATAGCGTCTAGAATTTTATTCATATACCCCATCAAGTTCAACAACTGAGAATCTCCTCCGTATGCTGTCCTACCGATGCTACCCATGGAAGCTGAGAGGTCTGATCACGTGAAAGCCCGGAACGTCACCTTTATGAAGGCCGTTTCAGTAGCCTCCAAGAATACCACCCATTGAGCGAGTGCTTGAGGGCAGTCATTACTTTTCTGTGCACCTTCCACTTTAAGTGATAGAGCAATCCAAGCTTGTTTTACATGAAAGGTCACGTGAGTGACGGAATCTTGCAAGATAGATTTCATGAACTGCTTTGTTTGCTGATTACACAATGATTGCAAAAATCCAAAATAAGTCTCAGCTATCATCTCCTACGGGCGATGATACCAGTTTAAGTCTTGGCCGCTCCCCAAATCATCCCAGTTTTTGGTCCTGATATTGTTCTGGATGAATTGGTAGGATCTCCGTAAGCGGTGCCAAGTAATTACAACAAGAACCTCGCTGAATCCATTTCCATTCGAAGCTTTTTCTTACAAGGACTTCTTTTCTCTTGCTCTATTCCAAAGCTTATTTAGGAGGGTACAAACGCTTCCGTGGCAGATCTCAAGTTTTCCATTTTGGTCAGATTCCTCGCCCAAGGAGAGAGCGATTCACATGACCCTGAATCCAGAGCTTACTCGACGCGCCCAATAAATTTCTACGATCTCCAACATCCGATACATCACCATCAAATCAGACTTCGAAAGCGATGAAGACGGGGAACGGGGAATGCATTGCTCAGGGATTTTCGAGAGTCCAAAAGGGAAATTGCCAGAGGTCCTCAACCTCATTGCGGTGGTTCTTAGGCTAAAATACTTGGTATTTAAGGCTTACGAGCCTATGCCTTCATTCTTGGTACATCAATTAGAACTCTATCATCCACAAGCCAGGCTAGAAGTTTATAAGTAGACCCGTCTTCTGATGATGCCGATTCAAAGCAGGGTGATCCAAAACGTGACCTCCCTAGTCCTTATGTCAGTTGGTAATTGAAGTCAAAGGCCTCCGCAAACCCTGACTTACACAGGATATAATATATAGACTGTCAAAAGAAAAAATATCCATGTCTAGGAAGCCAGAGAACTCGGAGCACATCTTAAAGCCGAAGGTCACGTGGAAGCTTCTAAGTCTGCTGCGTCTACTCCAGTCTGCATCTAAGATTCTAAGTCACTCTAAGTTAGTGCGAACGAGGACGTACAACATCAATTAAAGTCCTTGTAAGACTTATACTTTTGCCTCAATACAATGCCAAAAACCTGTTGTGTAAAACATTTCGAATTGTCGCTTTGACCGAAAGAAGGATGCTGGGGCAAGCTGCTGCACTGGAAATGTAAGAATTTATCTTGACCCTGTAAGTCAGCCGCTGACGTGTTGCACTCAAGGCCGTAAGCGTGATCGGTGAAAAAGAGTCTATTTCATGTTGTGGGAATCCGCTTCTTCCTCAAAGGCACGACATTCTTACAAGAATGAGTGGTGGCTGGGTGCCATCAGAGCACTACTGACCAGTTTTCCACATGAGTTATGTCCAAAATCTGCTTTGTGACTCAAATCATGACGCTTTAATTCGAAGTTTGGTTTGGCTCACTTCATTGGACAATGGACATGTAGTATTTCATCCTTAAGATCGAGAAGCCCGAAGCAGAGCTCCTCGAGTTCTATCAGTGATTGCTCACGTTCGCGAATAGGTTCCCTCTCTGCCTCAGCGTGGGGTCTACGATTGCTCCAAGTCTAATTACGGTATAATGTCGAGGTAGAGACACACTCGGAACACTCGGTACGAGCAAGGTTCAAATGGGAACATTTTGTCGCTGACCTTATTGCGTTCTTGGGATACTGCCGACTGTGGTGTTACATGATGCTTTTGAGGCTTCAGCTTAGCTTCCATAATCTCCAATGGCAAGCTTTGTGGCTTCTCATTTCCAAGCAATCTTGCTCCTTGGCCGCCATGGTTGTCAGCCTTGGCTGCGTCGCCGACATCGCGAAAATTTTATGGCAGAACAACATCGCATCTTTTCATCGACATTTCATCGATGATACTCGACTGGATTTCCGGAAAAGTTCGAAATTTTACTCCAATGACCAGCAACAGTGTCTGGATTGAACACGGGTACGTGACAATGGACCGCAGAGACCTCGACGGCTGTAGTGCTGACTCTGTTTATCTTGATAGCCGTGGGGGCATCTCATGGTGTTGATTGCATTTTGCTCTCGCAGTAGATATATCCTTCCGAGAGAAGTCTCTAGGCAGAAGATTGGTGACAAATACGCGCATTCCACGTGTAGATACCAGAGGTTGTCATAGGATGAGGGAGTGTTGCACTTCGATCTGAAACCCATTTCTGGATATCCAACACGAATTTATCCATCCACACTACTCTCACTGCCCCTCAGAGCCCGCAAGACATCTCATGAAATGTCAGCATAAGCCACGAAATAATCTTCTGCTAGGGCTCATGTGTTGAGTCTGCGCGAACCAGACCGTTGCAAACCCTGTATAGGCTAAGCTTTCTCGGCGCAACCTCAAGCTTTTTTCCAAGTCTTATTATCGTCTCCGAACAAATATTTGATGAATCGACTCCAATTAGTAGAGCTCGATCAATCAAGCTTCTTATACACCCCACGTGTTGGTACTTTCTCCCGTATCTTTCAATTCATAGGTTCGGGGTAGTGCCCGCTTTGGTAGCTGGGATAAGCATTCATGCTGCTGATTGGGATGGCGTCTCCTCGGCGACATCCCGAAGGAGATATGTGCACACGAGCTATCCAGAAGCCCGGCAGCGCCCCTGATCAACAAGTCAACAAATCCACTTATTCGTACATTCGCATCCTCGAGGACGTTCTGCTCTTATTTTCTGGTGGAAGCGTGGCAATGGCACGGCTGGAGTAGTCCATATATATTGGTACATCCTCTATTTTATGATGGCTCTGCAGGCTACTCAATTCCTTCTAGGACAACAACCCCGAACACCAATCAATGGCCGAGATCAGAGCTGACGGAACGACTTCAGGCGGAAACGTCGCATTCCACAACTTTCATAATGACTTCGCTCACATCCAGGATCCTAACGAGCGCCGACGACTTGCTCTCGCCGAGATAGATAAGGCTCCTTTTGGCTGGTATCACATTCGCGCCATTACCGTAGCAGGTGTTGGTTTCTTTACAGATCAATATGATATCTTCACCGCATCTTTCCTGACTATTATGTTGGGTATTGTGTACGAACACAGCAATGCTGGCAAATTGCACATCGCTCAAGATACTGCTATCAAGGTCGCCACCTCTGCAGGAACTGTTCTTGGACAGTTCGGTTTCGGCGCTCTTGCAGACATCCTTGGGCGTAAGAAAATGTATGGCATTGAGCTAATTCTCATCATCATCGCTACCCTCGCTCAGACCATGCTCGGTTCTGGACCTGGTGTGTCAATTGTCGGAACCATGATTTTTTGGAGAGTGATTATGGGCATTGGTAAGTCTTCTTTAGTGTAATAGATAACCTGGAACGATCTCTAACAACAACCTTTAGGTATTGGTGGAGATTACCCTCTGTCATCGATCATTACATCTGAGTGTGTGCTCCTTCTACATCTGCTTAGGAATTTTCTGACTGTCTTTAGATTTGCAACCACAAAATGGAGAGGAGCCATGATGGGCGCCGTTTTCTCTATGCAAGGTTTCGGACAGCTTGGAGGAGCTCTTGTTATGTTGGTCTGTGTGGTAGGATTCAAAGGCTCGCTTGAGAGTGCTGCCAAGTATGCTACTTGCGACGGAGTCTGTGGTCTAGCAATCGACAAGATGTGGAGGATCTTGATAGGTAAGAAGCAATACAGCAAAACTTCTTCAGTTGGCTAACAGGCTGTTAAGGGATGGGAGCAGTCCCCGCCGTCATCGCACTTCACTTCCGCCTTACCATTCCTGAAACTCCTCGTTATACCTTCGATGTCGCTCGCGACGTTGAGAAGGCTAATGTCGATACCGCCGCTTATATCAATGGTAAGCCAGCTGGTGTAGTCTCAGATGATGCTGCCATCCATCTCAAGCAAGATGCCGCCGCTCTCGAGGTCCCCAAGGCCAGCTTTGGAGACTTCTTCAGATTCTACGGCACGTGGAAGAATGGCAAGATACTCCTCGGTACCGCTGGATCATGGTTCTTCCTGGACGTTGCCTTCTATGGTCTTGGCCTGAATAGCGCTACTGTTCTAACAGCTATTGGTTATGGCACCGGTCCATCTGTTTATAAGATCCTTTTTAATCTCGCAGCTGGCAATTGTATCCTCATTGCAGCTGGCGCTATTCCTGGATACTGGACTACAGTAGCACTTGTTGACACTATTGGTCGCAAGCCCATTCAATTGGGAGGATTCTGTATTCTAACTCTTCTCTTTATCGTATGGGGCTTCGACTTCAAGAATCTCAGTGGTCACGATCAACTCGGACTCTACATCCTCGTTCAATTCTTCTTCAACTTCGGTATACTTTCCCACATCTTCTCAAACTACGGACACTAACAGATGTGTCAGGTCCAAATGCCACTACCTTCATTGTACCAGGAGAATGTTTCCCAACACGCTACCGTTCAACTTCCCACGGCTTCTCCGCCGGTATGGGAAAGATCGGGTCCATTATCGCACAATCAGCCATCGCTCCTCTCCGTACACGTGGCGCTACCAAAACCAACGCCTCCCCATGGCAAAACCATGTCATGCAGATCTATGCACTTTTCATGTTTCTTGGTATTTTCACCACGCTTCTCATTCCCGAGACTAAGCGCAAGACACTTGAAGAATTGTCAGGCGAGTATGCTTTTGAGAAGAATGAGACCATTATTGGTGGGACTGGTGTTGTTGAGCCAAAGGCTGTGGGCTCCGAGAGTCCTGAGGCGAAAAGTCTTTGAGTCTATTTCCCCAAGATGTTTCAAGATAGAGCTTTAATGTCGTATTCGAAGGAGAATTGATTCGATGTACCTTCACTCAAGACATTCTTTTGAAATTAATCTAGTCCGCAATACAGCTGTTGCTAGAATTACAAACACGGTCTTTCTGATAAGCGACTTTTTGAATGAATGTAGGGTTTCTTTGCGGATTGGATGACGGGCATTTCTGCAGGAATGTGAAGACTTCGTCTACTTCGCCATAGCTGCCCCGCCGGACTTGTTGTCTACCTAGCAAATCAAAGAGACAACTTCAACCAATCTCTAAACAAGATTACCAAATTTTATTGTTTCTGACATCGTGTCTCCAGCCGAGGCAGGTCCAATCAGCGGCTTGACTACTAGAGAAGAACGTGGACGGATAATTTAAAGGTAGCGACCAAACGATAATGATGAAGTCACGAAACAGTTATAGGACATTGTTGCATTGCCTGAACTGGAAGTTGAAACTCTTGCATTTGTTTGATGAGTTTTTCGTGTAGATAGCACAGAATTCGGCGATCGGCAGAGCTGAATTCCCCAGAATCGATCAAGCAGACAAGCAGTCATATCTCAGTATACCGCCTGGCAAGTCATGTGAGTCACTTTGTCCTCAAGAGCGTAAAGGCTGAAGTATGATCTGCTGAATAAATGTGCCACTGAATTGATACTCCGTTGATCGTATAGCAAAAGCTGTTTCCCATCGCTTACTGTGGAGCTCCGAGCAAGCAAGTCATCCTGCGGGGAAAAAAAAACAATCTTTTACAACACGTCCACCATTTGACGCACAATTCATGGTGCAGTACAAGCATCTGCAGGTACTGCGGTAATACACACATTATTCTTCCCCACATTGCCAGGACCAGAACCGCCAACAAGAATATCAAAAGTATTCCCAGTCACGGTGTTTTGCTTGACCTCATTTCCACTAGCAGCAACAATGGGCAGCAGAGCAAACTCGAAATCCGTAACTAGAATTCCATACGCCGCCAAAGTTGTGTCTTTAGGATCCACTGCGCCCCGTATCTTCTATCCCGTAATGATATTATCGCGTATAATAGTATCATTAGCACCGAAGACAGCAATGCCAAAAGCAAAGCCGCGTCGACCAAAAGCCGTGTTGAAGCAACGAGGATCGTTGGGTCCGATGTGATTCCCACGAATCTGAGCGTCCACAGTAGCAGGATTGACAAAAACATCGGAGCAACAGCTCGATACGTCGTTGTTACGGATCTCGGCACCGTTGGTGTGTACGCATAATGCGGTACTGTAGCCTGAGATCTGGTTGTCGGAAACTTTGATGTCCCTTTCGTCGGCCACACAAATACCAATAAAGAGTAGTTTGGGATCATTAGATGTCACAATATTTCTTGATAACTTTGATTTCTTCGAGCCTAGGGACAAGGCCCCGTATCGCTGCCCATTGACGAACTTGTTCCGGGATATCTGGGTATCCTCACGGCAATACTGGCAGTGCTCAATCCGCTAAAATCTTCGATCTCGAACCCAGTTACCGAGACGTCTTTGACAAGTCTCTTGGCTCGGATGAATCCGCGGTGCTCGGACACATTTGCGATGAACTCTTCGAGTTCGATCTCGCTACCGTGAATCCATATCCCGGCTTCAGTGTTTGAACCCGCAAGACCGGAGTATCTATCGGTCTTGTAGCTTTGAGGAGCGATGAGCTTGACGTTGGAATTACGGCCAATGAGCCTAGGTGAAGGTGAAGTCAGTACGGAGCTTCACGATGTCATGTAAAGAGTTCACAACTTTTCGTGGTGCTCTGCAATTCATGTCCTTCCATATACTTATGACATGCGAATATTTCTCGAGCCCTAACACATACAATGTTCATGACTTTGCAGCAGGAAAGGTAGAGCTGGTGAGACTCACTCAATTCCATCGGTTTTAATTTCTAGATTCTCATAGCGTCCCTGCGTCAACTATCACTTTAGTTCCTGCCGGAGCGGTATTGAGTGCATGCTGTATCGTATCTGTGGGTCGAGTTCGGATGGTTGCTCGTCCATGGCCATCGGTTGCCGAAGCTGTAATGATGACGGCTAGGGTCAGACATGTGGCCAGAAGAAGTGCTGAAGCATTGGATTGCATTATTTTATGAAGCTAGGACTGACGTGACGCAGACTTCGAAAACCGATCGAGATTGGCGAGATGAATACAATACGGTGACATTCTTGGGGGAGGAGGGGTCTATCAATGCCCTCTTTCGAAAACACATTGGAAGACAACAGCAACTGTCAGCAAGGGTTTGAATGCATCGCTGTCTAATGCATCCTTTGGGCGCTCATCGAAGCCTTCAATTTTAGCTTGGCCAAAATTCGCGTTGCTTTAATGGCTGATTCCTGAGCGAATCCATGGATGCATTGAGATGTTGTGGAAGTTGACTGGAAGCAGTAAACTCTTGGTATGTTTCCACACGGGATGGAAAGGCTGAATTCTTGAGAAAACAATCTGTAACACGGGACAGCAGATAGGCGATATAGTTGTAGTCTTGTCTTATGAAAGGTTCCATAAAAGACGAACTTGTAATCATGAATCGGCGTTCTCTGGTCATGATGATGAAATTGACACCAGATTGACAGTATCTCCTAAGGCTGTGTTCCCTCATACGCAAAATTCTATCAAGAGATCGCCGTTACACCCACCCGTCTTGTCGGATGAGAAAGGGGATGTATTACATTGTACAAGCATCCGGTCACAGTACACCAAGAAAAGCGGGGAAACAGCCAAAATCCAATCGCCAATCCCATATTCACACGCAAGATTTTGGGCCTGAAGTGGACAAATCAGAATGTTGTTTGAATCTTATTGTGAGTGCGGCTGGGATACAGATTCTCTTGACTTGTCGACGCCACCTTTCTTGGTCACATATTATTGTATGTGGCGTCAATTACGAGGCTGCTAAATCCGATCATTCACAGCTGGAACTCGGACAGCACGAAAAATGCCATATTCGATATATTGCATCGCGGCTAGTCAGGTTCTTAGAGTTGGATAGGCTGTAGCGCGGAGCGTGGTTATTTGACATTAGGGAATCCCATAGCCCAATAGGGGGTGGGGGTTGATGTAGTTTCCGAAAAAGAAATCCTCCTTCATCTGCGGAGGTTCAGACGAGACGGAATTCTTATGGGCCCTATGAGGATTTAGTATGTTAAATAAATAAGATAATTGTATAATAACTCTAAGGTCGGAAGCGAACATATAATCCAGTCACAAATATTTTTGACTTGTGAATAGAGTCTTATGAATTTTATTCGCATTATGTACAAATGATTCACCTACAAGGAATTCACGACCCTGAAATCCATAAGGCGGATATCTGTAGGGCTGGGGAAAACGTCATCAGAAAGCCCATGGGGTGGAAAATATGGGGATTTACAAGTCTCGCTCGGCCTTGTCCCAGGGGTTTCCCAGGCCGCAGCCAACCTAGGTACATTAGAATGGGCGACATGGAGAGCTCAGGAAGGTCAAACTGAAGTTGTGTTGCAGATGTGGTCTTATCTCTTCAATCAATAGGCTGGTATCGAGAGTGTGAGCCTCTTCTTATATCACAATGTCAAGAAGCGGCGCATCAGCAGATATAGACGTTCGAATAGGCTCACAAGAATCAAAGAGTCAAGCGAGAAGAAAGGAAAAACAGGGTTGGGGGTCAAGCTGTTGTATTCCCATGGAGTCCATTGATCTAACCCCCATCCTGCATGAACCTCAACTTGGCGTCTTCAATAGCAATGGCGCCCCTCCACGTTCCAGAGCCATTGCCCTCTAGTAGAACTCCTTGCACAAGTACCCTCCCACAATTACAATTTTGTAGGGGTGCAGCATTTGGCCGTCTGTGTGCACCCAACGCCGAAACCAATCCCGACGCAGTTCGCCACGTTCTGGGCGTCCGTGTAGTTGTCGCGGGAGAAAGTGTCGCCTCGGTTGCAGATGTCCTCCGGGCCGCTGCAGAAGCCCTTGCCGTCGCCTCCCTTGGCGCAGGTTGAGGTGTAGCCGGCGGGCCTGTAGTAGCAATTGCTGGGAAGTGCGGGTGCGGATGCGGATGGGGGTGCGGGTGTGGAT